>JAURVB010005534.1:0-17382 GCA_033002965.1 Piper betle
ATCCGGTTGCAATTTGAAACATAATTATAAACGTTCAGTTTCTTCATGGCCTAGCCAACATTATTTTTGGTTGCAAAATTTGTGATCATTTATTGTTGTAAAACAATTCCTGACCTGGTGGACACAGACGTGGGCAAACATGTGGACACGACGGGCGAACAAGACTCGGGTTGTCCGACACGAATGCGGCCAAATAAGTATGACAAGGGGGAGGGGGGGTGAATAGTACCCGTCGCTGGAAAACACAAATGACAGTGTAGTGGAGGCTGTCACTAGTAGCGATTAACTGAGAACGTTGAGGCGGAGGTGATGACGATGGTGATCGGCCAAGTTTAGTGGGCTACTGGCCAGAAAAGAGTTGGAAAAGGGTTGGAATCGCCACCAGGTGTAGCAGTGTCACTGGCGGCCATTATGGCCACAACGATGGTCATATGTGGTCTAAAAGTAAAGATCTCGGTGAAGGAAAGCTGTCTGGATGGTCAAATCTGCTGGAAGTAGCTCTACGATGCCGAAAAATGGCTTCAACGGAGGCAACAACGGTGGAGTACCGACGACACAGATCTTTAGTTTAAAAAAACTAAAACTAAAACTCTGACAATGACACTGACGGCGGCCACGCGGCCAAGGGGCGAATGGATCTGGCCGGCGGTGGCCATATTCGGCCACGCAAAAAAAAAAAAAAAAAAAGTCGCCAGCGGCCAATCCCATCACCGCCTCCGCACTGTCCAGCCCCGCTAATGCTGTCGCCGACACCGACGCCATTGGACATGAGGCGGTGGAGGCTGCAGGTTTTGTTGGCGTCGCCATCGTCGTCGACGCTGGAAGAGGAAACAGAGGAGTATAAAGGGGGGGGGGGATGGGGAGGCGGATGGGGAGGAGGAACGGGCGGAGGCCGTAGATCCCTCGGCCGCGGCACCATCCACTGCAGGCTCGTCATCGCCAGCCTCCTCTTCCACCCCACCTTGAAAGACACCCCCGGGATGGACCCCCGTGTCGGCACCACCTCCCACTGTCGACAGCAGTCGGACCTGGCCAGTGGCGGCCAAATGGGGCCATGACAGGCCATTTCTGGCCGCATCCCCAAACCGCCCTTGCACTCCCTACACACCCACAGCAGCCCGTGGTTCGTCGCCGCCCTCGGCCACCTCACCATCCACTGTGGGCTCACTATCGCCAATAGACTCTTCCACCCCACCTTGAACGGCACCCTTAGGATGGACCTCCGCATTAGGACCACCCCCCACAGTCAACAGCAACTGGACATGGCAGGCGGTGGCCATATCTGGCTGCGCTACCCATAAGGCCATGCGGCCAGATCCGGACGTGACCGGCCAGTTTTGGCCACCCCATGGTCGGATTTGGTCGGTGGGCTGCCAGACATGGTCCGCCCATTGTGGGATTTGGCCAGCGCGGCTGTATATCAAGCTGGTGCCGCCGCTGCCGCCGCCTATGGGGAAGTATGGATTTTTTTTTTTAAGAATAGATCTGGACGCCTCCACATATGGCTGTCATGGATGCGTATGTCCTGAACCGAGCAAAACTATAAGTGGGTAAAACCGTAACCCGAAGCTAGGTTTTACAAAAATAAAGGAAGAAATGAGAGCGGGCTGATCACAGGGTTTAGGGTTTAGGGTTTATGGTTTAAGGTTTAGGGTTTAGGGTGCTTGATGGGCTCTTAGATGAACTATTTGATGTCTACCAACCAAATGTCAAAATCATAAAAGAACTCTGGATGCTCTTAATGATAAACATGATACAGAGAATGCTATAAAGAAGAAATTCCTAGTAAGTGATATTTATGATTTCAAAATGGTTGATGATGATCAATCTGTGCTGTCTCAACTTAGTAAACTTTAAGTTCTTATGCATAAAATTATTGTTAATGGTATCAACCTTGATGAATCGTTTCAAGTTTCTACAATCATTGCTAAGTTACTTTGTTTGTGGAAAGATTGTCAATTGAAACAAAAAATAGATGTCATGAATTTTCGTGATCTTCTTGCTTACCTTCAAATTGAAGAGAATTCTTGAATACTTGATTGTAAGGAAGAGGAGAAGATAGAAGGAAAAACAAAGGTGCCTGTTGTTGAAGGCAAATCTAACTACAAAAGGAGGTTGACTTAAAATGAGGGCTCAAATAAACGAGTCAAGACTATTGCTTCTAAGGGAGCTTGTTGGTTTTGTAATAAACCAGGGCATTTAAAAAATAAATACATGTTTTTTCTTAATGAAGAATAACAAAGCGCAGGTGAGAGCCAAGGAGGAAGGAAGTATGGTTGAAATGTTTCATGGTATGGATCTCACAATAGAGGTGGAATACTTACCAAATGAGTTTCATGAATTTTGTGAGATACGTGGAATAAGTCGTTAAACTACTGCTCCTTACTCTCCACAATAAAATGGTATTGCTAAACATAAGAATAGAATTTTTATTGATATGGTAAATGCAATGTTATTAAATTCTAGTTTGAGCATATATTTATGGGGTGAAGCATTGTTTACTACTTGTTATATACTTAATTGTGTTCATTCTAAGAAGTCTAATAAATTACCTTATGAAATTTGGAATAGGCGGAAACCAAATTTAGGACACCTGAAAGTGTGGGGGTGCAAAACACTCGTTAAAATTCCCAATCATAAAAGGAATAAAGTAGGTGATAAAACTATTAATTCAGTGATTGTTGGATATGCCCATCATAGTAAAGCATAAAGATTTCTTACTCTTGATTCATATGATTCAATAGATAAAAATGTCATTAATGAGTCTATGGATGCTGATTTTTATGAGAATATTTTTCCCTTAAAATAGTCTTCTCTTGTTAATGAACATGATCATGATAATGAACCTGTTGAAGGTAAAAAAACCTATTGATGATGTAGTTGAACCAAGAAGAAGAAAATGTATTACAGAAACATATTTCTAATTTTTACCTCTACTTAGTTGAAGGGTGACTTGATGTTTAGAAACTGTTAATGTTGAAAATGATCTCATGACATTCAATGAAGCTATGTCATCTCTTGATGCATAAATTTGGGAAGAAGCGATCAATAATGAAATGAAATCAATTCTTGCCCAAAATACATGGGCACTTGTTGATTTACCCTAAGGTTGTAAACCTATAAGTTGTAAATGATTTTTTAGGAAAAAAATTAAAATCTGATGGTACAATTGACAAATTTAAGGCTAGAATTGCAGTCAAAATATGGTTATGATTATTTTTTATACGTATGCTTCTGTTGCTAGGATAAGTATCATTCGTTTGCCAAGTGCTTTTGCTTCAATTTATAAACTTATTATTCACCAAATTTCTTGAATGGTGAATTTGAGGACTAAGTTTACATGCATCAAACTAAAGGTTTCGTGCTTAAATGTTAAAAAATAAGGTTTGCAAACTTATTAAATCTTTATGTGGCCTGAAACAGGCACCTAAATAATGGCCTGAGAAGTTTGCTGAAATGTTTGTTTCTCACGGTTTTACTGTGAATGAAGCCGATAAATGTGTTTACTCAAAGTTTGATGTGATAATTTGCTTGTATGTTGATGATATGTTGATTTTTGCAATTGATGAGAGTGTGGTAGAAAAAAGCAAAATTAATTTTGTCAACTTGATTAGATATGAAAGATTTGGGTTTAATTGATGTTATTTTAGGTGTTAAAATAATTAGAAATGAATCGGGTATATCTTTGTCTCAATCTCATTATATTAATAAAATCATCAATAAATAAGGCTATTAAAATGTCAAATGTGTGACTACACCTTTTGATTCCACACTTAAATTAGTAAAAGAAGATGAACGGTGTATTTCATCGCTAGAGTATTCTAGTGTTATTGAGAGCTTAATGTATACAATGCATTGTACACGTCTAGATATTGTTTACGCTGTGGGGCGGGCGGTCTAAGTACATTTACTAGTAACCCAAATGAGCAGCATTGGAAGGAAATTGGTTGAGTAAGTCAATACTTGAAAGGGACATATACTTTTGCATTGAGCTATATAGGTTATCCCGGTGTAATTGGACATCTACTCGGACGCAAGTCGGATAACGGGTTCTCGCGAATCTAAATCCACAAGTGGGTGGGTTTTCACCGTGAGTGGAACTGCAATGTCCTGGGCTTCTAAGAAAGAAACTTGCATTGCACATTCAACAATGGAATATAGATTCTTGGTTTTCACTGCAGCGGGTAAAGAGGCAGAGTGGCTTAGAAATATATATTAGAGGTTCCTCTATGTTCTAAGCCGATAGCTGGCATAACAATTTTGTCATAATGAGGCCACACTATCACGGGCTTATAGTGTGATCTATAACGAAAAATCAAAGCATATCAACCTAAGACAGCTATGTGAAACAATTACTCCAGGATGGAGTGCTGAACAATATATATATTAAGTCAAAGGTAAATTTGGCTTATCCTTTTACTAGAGCTCTTGCAAGAGAAGATACTTAGAGGAAGATCTAAGGCTTGTCTCTAGAGTACTTATGAATATTAAGATATGAGCACAAGGTCATAAAATGTGTTGGTTGACTAGATGCCAATGAGCAGTTACATTTTGTGTTCAATATGTCCGGTCTACAAAATAGATAGTTGGTTCAATACTTAGTTTCACTAAAAATTCTATTAAGCTTTGATGTGCTTTTACTATGTATAGGTTCAAGTTGAGAGACACCCATACTTATGCAAAATATGTCAGACCTTCCCGGAAACATGACTTGGATATTTTTTATATATAAAAATAGTGGGGGATTGCTAAATATTTTTTACATAAAATATAGTCAAGTTTTATTGGATTATTATATCACACAAGATAAGTTGTGTTAACTTAACTAATCACAATAATTAATTGGTTATGATTCATAAATTGGTTGACCACAATAAGTATGATATAGCTTTACTTGTAGTAAGTGTGATCCAATTTTATTTTTTATTGTACTTGATTATTTGTACCCATCATTGATTTCTCATTAACCTCCATAACTAATGCCTTAACTGTTTATAACATTCTTGAGGAATATCTCTATAAATAAGTCACTTGTCTCTGGAAAAAATATTATCAAATTCTTTCTGCATTCTAGTAATCGATATTTTTTTTGCGAGTGGTCAATAAGTAGCATGTTTTATCTTGGAAGGAAACTCGTCGGAGATTTCATTGCAACTTATGTGAGGGACGATTATTGTCCTAAGAAAAGCGTGATTTCTGTAACTTAGGTCAGCTTATTGTTTGCTTTCTGGCAATAAGGAGTTTTCACCATCTTGCATCAACTCAAGTGCTACCAGCTTCAACAACTACGACACCTATATAATTAAGATGTATGGCAAATAGTTATACCAATTACATCTTAAAAAGAAATGCAAAATTTCTATTTGTAACAACTTGGAACCAATATTATACGTACATAGTATTAACATTAATCTAACAACATGCATGTCCTTCCACTTTCTTTTATTTTAAAAAATATTAACATAAAGTAAACCAAATAGTTATACCAATACTTCTGTGTTTTTTTTCTGAAGGGGGTAGCTTTTGTTAGATCAAAGTAGCATACATCGAGCCGGACACTCATACTCATATTATGATGCAGGTGGCGTAGGGACTTTGCCGGGCATCATACACGTGTTCATAATGTCGAGGTGGACATGTGGTGTAGTTTGGCCACGAGGGAGTCCACCACATGGCTTGAATGGATGCCGACTCCTTCTCTTCCCTCTTCTCATCCATGGCTGTCACCGTAACCAAATCTGCATACCCTATTGCCTTCTAAACGATCTTGTCTACGTCACCGAATCGATGTCATCGCCCGTCACCACAATTTCGTCATTGCCCTTTCCCTCCATTGAAGTCGACGCGCAACTCCTACATGCAAAGACTAGAAGACAAAGTCGTCTCGCTTCAATTAAATTCTTATTTCCATTTCAAGGGATTGTTTATCACACATGAAATCCGGCTTATTGTGTTCACCTCGCTCCATTAGTGAATTGCTTCCACATTTTTACTCTAATGATACATTCATAATTATTTCATTATATAAACTCTTTATTAATTACTTGTCCTAATTTTTTTTTAAGGAGCACCTAGAGTTTATATTTGACATCGATCCGGGTTTTCACCGAGAATAGCATAAAACCTCAGAAGGATATACACGAAGTTGGAGAGGCCCGACCATGAAAATAAAAAGTCGTGATTTCTGCTTTTGTATGAAACTTGACATTGATATCTACTATTTATTGTCAATAATGTATGCTCACATTAAATCGTGTGACAAGGGACAGCTCTACTCGTAGTCTTCGTCCGAGTCTTTCATCATTTTTTCTGTAACGAAGTGAACTAATCTGAATGGTATCTTGTATTCTTCATTGCATAATTTTATAGAGCTAGCTTGGTGGTCGGATCTAATTAAGGTGGGGACGTTGTTATTGTCATACAAATTATCCAAAGCCTAACATCAATAATTAATGTTTTACGTCGAGTTTAATAATAACTAAACGGGTGAGATTCGAGAGAACTGTGATTAACTAATAATTGCATTGCGGATTAAATTTTGTACTTTAACATGGGTTAATCTGGTCAACCGAGTCGAGATTTTTTTAAAAGGGTTTGATTGAGTGAACATCTTGGAGAAATAGGGATGCATAAGTGTTGGGCCACCAGGGTGGCCAAATTTACGAGGCATGCTTGCTTAAAATCCGCCGGAAAGTTAGTGGACTACACTTAATGGCATGTACTAGCCAATCAATTCGTGCTTGGCCCACCATGTGGGCCCCGTAGCATACGCGGCCAACCAGTGTAGCCGAATTTACGGAAGGTCAAAGTCAGCCGGAAAGTTAGTTGTCTACAGTTAATGGAATGTACTAGCCAATAAATAAATTGGTGCTTAGCCCTCCACGTGGGCCTATTATCATACTTGGCCAATCAGTGTAGCACAGCTGGCTTGATGACAAGACTTTTCTCTTTTTTTCCTGTTTATTTGTTTTTTCTCTTTTTTTCGTGTAAACAGAAGACTTTTCACTCTCTTGAGCCCGCGAGCTTGGAAGCTACGAAGAGAAGGAGTCTTTGTATCGTCTGGATCACATGCTGCTTAATGTAACATAGGTTTTAATTTGAATGATTTTGTGGTTCACAACTGGCATGATATAATTTAGTACCCGAAGAGAGTTGTATTTGGTACTTGTCATGTAAACGACAGTACAAGCGGCCTGGTTTACCAAGCACATATGTGCTTGTGATCGGACTCTACTTAATCACAATTAAAAGCTCGACAATTATCTCTTTGACAATCAGATTATGAAATTTGGGCTCGTAAAAATGCTTAAACTATAATATAGTTAATTATAATCATTAATTTTATATACAATTTATTTCGTTTCGTTTAAGAATTGAGAGCTATTTAATAAATGCATAAAGGCCAATTGTCCGCTGAGAGTTTGAAACTAAAAGAAAAATGCTTTGGAAAAACTCGAGGAAAAGATTTGAATGTTAGAAACTTATCATTTGGATACATTAAGAATTAGTGAAGTGGTATCTTCTGCGATTCTCAGAATTTAATTAAAATATAATGTGCATGACTCCGAACTCATTTTGAGTTGATTTCATATAATAATTTAATTATCCAAATGGTATGCAAACAAGTATATTAATTAGTGCTCTTAATTTCTTACAAAATGAGAGGCCACTTATTCAAGTTTTATTATAAATTATAGCTCATATACCTTACAAGCCATCATTAGCAGGGTGGAACTCAAATAATTGGCTCGCTTCCAATGAGAAATTTTAAAGGTGGTTATATTATAAATTTGCAATCATTATACTAGATTTAATTATAGCACGCATATATATATTTGGTTCAACCAGGTTGAATTTGGTTTAACCAAATTTTAAAATTATAAATAAAGATTTTACCAAATGTTTAAATTGTATTTAACATTGAGAAACCTGATACAAATGAGAATATCTTGAACCAGACAATACACGATACACCGGGTAGAACCGGTTGTACGATATTGAGGTCTATGCAAATTTATTTCATAGAAGGAGACTTTTGATACAAACACAGATATCATATAAACTCCGAAAGAAGGCTTAAGCAATTGAACAACCAGCAACGTTGTTAATTACATAATTGAGCAAATGCTTGGGCTAGTATCATAGACGGTGCCGTAAGCAACAACCTCTGGGCATGAATGGCAGGGTGGACAGTAGTAAATGGGGCAAGGCACATTTATCTTATCTTTATCTTTTTTATCATCCTCCTTATCTTTATTTTTTTTATCATCCTCCTTCACCTCGGTAACACTCACCAATTCTGTGTGGCCAACCTTCTTTCGCAGCTTTTCAACTAGGCACACCGAGTCCACTGATATCCCAACCACCGTTATCAATTCCATGTCTTTCCCTTCATTTGCCACACTAATCACACCTAATTCCATGCATCACAAATTCATTTGGCAACAAGTCAGCTATATTTAATATATATTATTGTTAAAGAGTCTTATCTTGCCATGACAAGAAGAATAAACGAGAATGAAGAAAATGACCCATTTGATATTTTATTTAAATCCTCTACCTAATTCACATGTGAAGATCAGCATCACTACTAAATAATTCTATTTTTCCCTCCAGACCATGTACTTTTTTTATTTTAATCGTCTCTACATTTGAGATTTTTTTTATAATCTTAAAAATTATTTTATACGCTTTACTATATATCCTCTACGGTAGTGTAGCCAATACTAATTTTAAGTATGTTCCATGGATGAACAAACACATATGGAACCAATTATTTTATTAACTTCAAAGTATCATTAGATGCGTAGATTCACCATTCGACCCTAATTTAAGCTCAAATTATGGAAAATAATAAAAAGCATTTAGATGTATGCACTTTTTAAGAATTGGCTTTATGACATGATGGAGATGGACTTGGTGCCTATTACTAAATGATTAATAAAAGACTATAGTCGCATAATTATTTCTAACCTGATCACTGTGCAGCTCTCACAAATCCTTCATGATGATTTAATTTGTTATACGTGCATGCGCACACCTTGCATGAGACAATTCAAAGTTCTATTTTAACTTTTTTTAATTTTTAAAAGTTTTCTTGTCGATTTTACTCTGGATCCAATATGTTTGAAAATGCTGAGATAATAGCTTATAATTTAGTTAAGAGGGTATGCTTGATTATATGGGCTATAGGCGGAAAATTTTGATTGAAATTATTTGTTCTTGTATAAGCCGCCTTCTTCCTTGGTTTATTGGTTCTTCTAGACGAGCAATGTTTATTATAAAAGGTTATTGTTTGCATCTGTTACGTTTTGTGATTCGAGAAACTTCTCTCTATCCAAACCAAGAGTTGAGATGTACCAATACCAGATTAATAACATTTTCCCCATGCGCGTATTGATGACCAATAATGCATGATGAAACCATTGGGAAGTTGCAGAATATCTGCTTATACATAGCACACAATCGGATTCTGAACAGAAAAAGTAGATAAACTAATTCGAATGGTAGGTAAAATTTTCATTTATGCTATAGATATATAACGTCAACAAGCAAAGAAGATCAACACTTCATTGGTGTGGAGGTTACATACCGCAAGTTCCAGCAGCGATCTGCAAAGCCTTTTTCCGGCATTTTTCGCAGTTCATCTGAACCTTCATCACACTCTTTTTCTGCCCAATACACAAATAGAAATGCATGGTAATCTAAAATTAATAAAACCAACCATACTATTAACGCAATTACTTAATACCCATAAAAACTGGTTGAAATAAGTGCAACGATCTAGCCAATTATACGCATCTAACAATGGACAAATTACCTTCGTCATGCTTTGTTCTAGAAGCCCAGTTCAAAGCTAGAGCTCGAATGGCTCTCCCAGCAAGTGGAGAGGAAGAAGTACACAGACTAAATTGCAATGAAGAGATCACAAGTGATTGTTGCCTAACCTGCACTTGGGCACTCAACTTATAGACCGGGGACGACGTGGAATTCCGGTTTTGATCCTTTAAGTTGAACATGGAATCAAACGTCAAATGTGTATAATTATTTAGGATGACTTTGTTTACAGAGACACTGACCGGCAAATCAACGGTCTTGTTTGTTTGGTTTATGGATTATATGTGGTTGGTCTAATTATATATATATATATACAGAGAGAGAGAGAGAGAAGGATGATGAGGTGCGCTACAACCTGATTGATGGCTTTGGATCAAAATCCAATGGCCATCAATCATTTACCATATTCCCCCCCCCTCTCCAATCTTGGTTTTTCTTTCGCCTTAGATTGGTTGTCGATGTCCCCCAGTGCACCGCCGTCCCCCCGCACATCGCCATCACCCCGCCACCCACCACTCGTCACCCCCCGGGCGTCGCCAAGCACCCGCCACCACCCTCTCGCCGTTTCCCCTCCCCTCCCCGTGCCTCAGTCAACGACGTCTCCCCGCCACGCCTCCGTCCCACACCCCACCCCCGCCCCCCCACTATCACCATTCGGGCATCGCCGGGCCCCCGCCGCCACCCCCTCGCCGTTTTCCCTCCTCCCCCGCGGGCATCACCATCTCCTACTACCGCCGCCCGGCCGTTTTCCCCCGAGTTCCCTTCCCCTCCCCCCGCGCCTCTTTCCCCCTGCTTCCTCTGTTTCCCGACCGTTAACGACAGCATTTTGTTAGAGGAAGGAAGGGAGGAATGAAAGGTGACGGCAGTTTCGTAATAAAAATTTGACTCGCTCTAAACTCGAGTTAATATTAAGAAATAAATTAAATTAAATTAAATTATTTCGTAATAAAAACATGACTCGCTCTCGATTCCTGTCAATATTACGAAATAAATTTTAAAAAAATCAAAAATAATTTTGTAATATAAACTTGGCTCGCTCTTAACTCAGACTCAATATTACGAAATAAATTTTTAAAAAATCAAAAATAATTTCTGTAATAAAAACATGTGTAACACCCTAAATCTGGTCCACACTCGTGAACCGAACCAGCATGTTACAGGCCCCGGTTAGGTCGGCTAAATCCGAACCCAACTTGTGCGGATCTAATCTCGGCGTCTTAAGATGAAGATATGAATCGTCATGTATGGATAAATGCACAAAATCCTAACATGATACTACATGGATGACATGCAAAGTAAGTCATACAACAATATGATTACGATCAAAATCAATAAAAATTCTAAAATAAAACGGACAGAGTCTCCCCTAAAAGTGCAATTAGGGGCCACCCTGTCAAAATAATATATATAAATATATACGCATGTATCAATAATTTCATTCACACACAATCGAATATGTTGTAAACTCACTTTGAAGCTTGGGTCTCAACCCACAACGCTTCCACTGTGCAATCTATTCATGTTTCACATTCTATCATCATGTCTTAACATTTAATCATGTCACATCATCAAGTCTCAAGCATTTAATCACACCATTCACCATATAATAACATCATAAACACAATATAACCACTCAATCAACTGACATGTGTGCAAGCGACAACAGTGCTCCTCAGTCCAAACTGGCTCCTCCAACTCGTGATTATTACCTACATATAATATAAAAACACGTCAGTGACAAGTGTTACTGGTCCAGAAAATAAAATAACTATAACAAGCTGGCTATGAGAGCAAACTCTCATATGAAAGAAAACATCATATACTCCTCGTGAACACTCTGAAGGGTACCTACTGAGGAGCCACTGGGCTGCAGACCCGGTAGCATCCCGAACTAACTGATATTGTAGCACCCCAAATCCGGTTCACGCTCGTGAACCGAACCAGTATGTTACAGGCCCCGGTTAGGTCGGCTAACCCGAACCAAACTCATGCGGATCCTATCTCGGCATCTTAAGATGAAGATACAACTCACAATGCATTGATGAATGCACAAACCCTAACATGGTACTACATGAATGACATGCAATTCAAACACACACCAATACAATTACGATCAAACTCAATGAAAATTCTAAAATAAAAAGGACAGAATCTCCCCTAAAAGTGCAATTATGGTCCACCCTGTCAAAACAATATATACCAATATATATGCACATATCAACAATTTTAATTACACATAATCTAATATATTGTATATTCATTATAGAACATGAGCCACACTTCTGCTGCGCACTCTGATCACATCTCACCTCTGGTCAACATGTCTTAGCTTTTCATCATGTCATAACATCATCTCATTACATTTAATCATATCCTATCATGTCTTAGCATTTCACATCATTCACAATATAATAGCATCATAAATAAAGTATTAACCACTCTATCGACTGACATGTGTGCAAGCGACAACAGTGCTCCTCCGTCCAAGCTGGCTCCTCCAACTCGCGATTATTACCTACATATAATATAATAAACACGTCAATAAAAAGTGTTACTGGTCCAGAATATAAAATAACTATAACAAGTTGGTTATGAGAGCAAACTCTCATATGATAGAAAACATCATATACTCCACGTGAACATCTTTAACTGTCACGGCATCCGCTCATGGTACGTGTAGTCGGTTTCTCCATCTCTCGTCACACTGTAAACGAGAAAACTACATATATATATAGGGTTGGGTAGGGATTTATATAATAGGCCCGAAGACAACTTGTGGTGGATCTTGTTTTCGAAATCATCCTCGAGGGGTTATTAATCCGGAAAAACTATTCGGTTAAATGGCCCGAGTTAAGTGGGATCCGATAAAATGCCACTTAACCCGTCCTGCAGATAATAAAATAAACATACAGTAGAAGAGCATAAAACATAGGTAACTCCTAAACGGACCTGGCAGAAGCTCCAAGCGTGTCATCGCGCCTAGGCGGTGAGCTCCTACTCCGTACCTACACATCAAAACTAAATACTAACGCTCGCTAACTAAATGATGCATCAACTCAATAAATATCACACACAACACCTCATCATCCATCACAATGACCAATCAAATAATCATAAAAGTAAATAATCCTAACTCGTCCTATTCATACCAATTTTACTGTGTTTTTCTAAGTTATGTTATGATCACTTATCATGCTGAGACTCGATCTACCTCATTAGATCACTTACTATTCATTCACAATTACTCAAATCATACAATCATCCAAACATGCGTTGTACTAAACAGTACCCGTAAACCTTCACGTTCTCCAGGTGTGAGGAACTCAAACACGGAGTTGTCTGGATCCCTCGAGAATAGAACAGTCTGCTGCACTAATCCAGAACCCGCTTTGACAGTCTGGCATCCGCTCATGGTACGTGCAGTCAGTTTCTCCATCTATCATCTCACTGAAAACTCGATAAAATTTTATATATATATATATATATGTATGTGTGTGTGTGTGTGTGTGTGTGTGTATCGAGGGATCTCATCCTCAAGGGGTTATTAGTCCGGAAAATTGTTCGGTTAAATGGCTCGAGTTAAGTGGGATTAGATAAAACACCACTTAACTCGTCCTGCAAATAATAAAATAAACATAAAATAGAAGAGAACGTAAAATAGAGATGAGTCCTAAACAGACCTGGTAGAAACTCCAAGCGTGTCATCGCACCTAGGCGGTGAGCTCTTACTTCGTACCTACACATCAAAACTAAATACTAACACCCACTAACTAAATGATGAATCAAACTTGATGAACATCACACACAATGTAATAACCATCCGTCATAATCAACAATCAGTAATCATAAGTATGAAAATAATTCTACTTCAACCTATTCATACTAATTTTATTGTATTTTTCTTAAGTTACATCGTACTCGATTAACATGCTTAGGTTAATTCACCTACTTAGATCAACATTTACCCATTACCAATCATATCATACATATCATTACTTCTTTCATACTAAGACTTGTATCATGGGAATCAATCAATCCTATCATGTTGTGCTAACAATCATCGATTTTAAATAACTAACTCAGAGGTAATTATACCTCACGTCATTGGCAATCGGCGATGACTAGGGTTTCGTTGCGCGTCTCGGAGCTCAAATTTGGCATTCATCGGCGTTAGAAGTTTGATTGGGATCAACTGGATGAGCTCTGTGAAAGATCCAGCAAATCCGGTTTTCCGGCGGGTTTCAGCAGTTTTCCAGCGATAACCGCCGGCGGCGTCTACCGGCTAGAAAGCAATGGTATTGGGTACCATTGGAACCGGCTCAGAGAGCCCGACGCATCTACAACGTCAACATGTTCGGCAAAGGTAGCGACTCGCCGAAAAATGGTAAAACAGAGGTGGCGACAATGGGAGACTCGATCCGGCCGGCCTAGGTGGCGATGGCCTCTGTTCCGAGTGGGAAAGGTAACTGGGTGGTCGATGACATGACCATGTTTTTCCCTGTTGTGTGTCACAAAGTTATGGTCACACGGCTGTGTCACCGGTGGATTACTTAATATTTACCTATGTTAGTACAATAAGATGAACTTCTTAGTTGGCTAACGCAGTGCCTAACCCAAACACCGACAAGATTAACAATTCTCCTTTATTTTTTTAAAATTTTCTCTCAAACCAAAGGGACTATTAAAGAAATGAAAATATGCTGGAAAAAAGGGGGAAAGAAATATGAAAGCCCATGGGCCTTCTTAAGGTATGCTGAATTCATGGGCCTATGGGCCTCCAACCAAATTGGCAACTTTATAATTTAGGTGAGCCCAAGAAGTGAAACAGCTGAACATCGAATAAGGTAATGCAGGTATTATGATTTACGTGTCTAATTTGTTATAACTTTTTTAAAAAAATAAAATCAAACCTTATCAACCTGTCTCAACAACAATAGAAAAAAGGCTATCAGCGACCGCAGCAGTGCTAATGTATTCTGTGATAGAATTGCAACCGGAACTCGCGGTCGCAATAGACAAAGTCGCTAATAATTTTTGTGACAAGAAGAGTAGCTGGCCGCAAAATTTAAAAGTAGATAACCAACGCTTTACTGTTTCAAATATTGCAACCATGCCAATGCTCGCAAAAAAGTTTTTCCGTCAAAATTGCGGTCACAAATCCGATCTCAATTTTTGTTATAAGCAAAACTCCCGTTTCAAAAAAATGGTTTCAATACCGTCGTAAATGGTCGCAAATGAAGAAAACAGAAAAAAAATTTATTTTGTTTTATTTTATATTTCCCTGTAAAACACAATAAATTAACTAATAACACCATTATTTAAATACCACATAACCAAAATTGAATCTAAATTATACAAAAATTATTTATCAAACACATTAATACGTTAAATAACACACATCAAATATAACATCAATGAGATGGATCCTAAGGATGATCTAGTCGGTCAAAGTCTCGTTTATCAGCCTCCTGCATCTACCATGTGCTATTCCCTCTCATCGATCAAATCGACAAGCGGGCGATCCCTATCTATCACTATTGACTGATTTCACAAGCTCTGGTGCCATTTGCCAGCTCTCATTTAAGTGGGGCCTATACTAACAAAACTTTCTGCTTCTTCTTCTTAATATACCCTGTGACATTGGAGAATATTTGGAAAAAAGTGTATGTGGTGTGGAACTGCTAAATGTTTCTATATCGTTTCCAAGTATCTGCACCGAACATAGACGAGATCATTAATAAATAAAAGAAATATACATGCAGATTTCAAACTATATTTCATGATAGAGAATCGCATCCTCTTCTTCAAAATCCCAAATAACCTTACTTTTAAGCAACCCGATTCGTGAAGAATAGACTACAATACCCACTCAATTACAGATAACACCGCAAGTACAGTAATGATTGGTGTTTAAATGCATTTAAACACAACCTAACCAAAGCACTAACAGTCAAAATCATAAGAAGAGCTAGCAATTCAGATCCAATCATTAACAGCTGTTGAACACCCAATAATTCAACCCCCCAAAAAAAGTTAAAAACCTAAAGCAAAAGAAGAACAACTGCTTGCAAAGTACAACCTCAATCCCATCCCCTGACTTCAAGATCGCAGAATACCATAATCACCTGATCAATCCAATCGGAGAAGAATAGACTCCAATGCGCAGTCAATTACACAGACAACACTCAAATAACAGTAAAGATTGGTGTTTAAATGCATTTAAGCACAACCTAAACGAGCACTAGCAAGCATAAATCACAAGGAGAGAAGCCTTTCCAATTCCAAAGACAAGCGAGAACTAGCAGATAAAATTCTCCCCGCAACGTCATGCGGAACACCTAATAACTAAACCAAAAAATGCAAAAGAAGAATAGCAACTATGCCCGACAACTCTAATCGCATCCCTTTCTTCAAAATCCCAAAATACCATCAACCTGATATCCACTCTTAAATGGAAATTTTCACCAGGCTATTAGAATAAATTTTATGTCGTTCTGTATTTGTGAAGTCTAAAATCATGGCAGCACATCTGATCCAAGAATTTTAGTATTGCTATTTGGTTTTGTTCAGGTGTTGGCTCCGCCCCTTGCTAACATACGATTATTGAAAAAACAATATAATTGCATTCATCACAATTACATAAAAAAACATCAAACTTTAATATTGAATAAATCCTCAGCGTCAATTTTTTTTTAAAAAATACCTTAGGCTGCGTCGGCGTCTGTCCTGGGGGCGAGGAGAGCAGAGGAGGCTGAAGCGGCGGGGGCGGCGTGACACGACGGCGGCATCAAAGAATAGCGTAGAGGGACACAGCGGTGGCAGCTAGGCAGGGCGGCTGTGGCGAGGCCGAGCAGCGGCAGGCTAGGGGTCGGTCGGCCCCCAGTTTTTTTTCAATGAATTGTCGTTCATTTGCGACAGTTTTGCGACCGATTTCAGTCACAAACACAAAAGTTATCACAAACTGTTGTTTTCTTCTAAACTGACGACCTTTTAGTGACTGTTACGCTGTAAAAATTTCCGACCGATTTGTGACCGATTTTTCAGTCGCAAATTTTAATATAATTATAAATTGCACGGTTTCTTCGTAGCCGAGCGACGGTTTAGCAACCGTAATTTTTTGTAACAAAAACTAAGACCGGCTTGCAACCAACTTATCCAGTTGCAATTTGAAACATAATAATAAACGTTCAGTTTCTTCGTGGCCTAGCCAACATTATTTTTGGTTGCAAAATTTGTGATCATTTATTGTTGTAAAACAATTCCTGACCTGGTGGACACAGACGTGGGCAAACATGTGGACACGACGGGCAAACAAGACTCGGGTTGTCCGACACAAATGTGGCCAAACAAGTATGACAAGGGGGAGGGGGGGCTAAATATTACCCGTCGCTGGAAAACACAAATGACAGTGTAGTGGAGGCTGTCACTAGTAGCGATTAACTGAGAACGTTGAGGCGGAGGTGATGATGATGGTGATCGGCCAAGTTTAGTGGGCTACTGGCCAGAAAATAGTTGGAAAAGGGTCGGAATGGGGAGGAGGAACGG
>JAURVB010005535.1:0-20431 GCA_033002965.1 Piper betle
ACTATATATATCTCTCAAATATGTCTTAATTCTTTTCTTGAATACTGTATATTTGGATCGATTCGTAGGCTATTATGTGAGTTGCCAATTTAATTAAAAACTAGCCAAAAACTCTCGCGCGGGGTATATTAAACACTTATAAATACTATATATATATATATATATATACATATATATATATATATATTAAGAATATATAAAATTAATTTCATAATTATTATGATATTATTTTTAAATAAAAATTAAATATTATTTATATTTAACAAAAATATAGTTACACATAAAAATTTAAAATT
This sequence comes from Piper betle, assembly GCA_033002965.1. Lineage (NCBI taxonomy): Eukaryota > Viridiplantae > Streptophyta > Magnoliopsida > Piperales > Piperaceae > Piper > Piper betle. Next base: position 297 of record JAURVB010005535.1, read on the forward strand.
TTTAATTTAAATAACTAAATAGAGTTTACTTTTAAGGATTTTTAATTCGATTAGAATCACACTCTAGGTTTTAATAATAAATAACAATATGTATAAAAATAATTAAAATGGTAAAAATAAAAATTATGTATATATTGTTAAATAATAAAATTTAATTTGATAGTATATTTGTAAATATATTAAAATATATTAACACTTTTAATTCCTAATTTAGGTAGAATTATATTTCAATAATTTCCTGATAATAAATAATAATAACTATAATTTTGAATTAAATAAGTATTAAGGGGCTTATAAAATTATTACGAGTCAAAATCAACCACGGAGTAAGAAAGACAGAGACACAATAAGAGTGAAAAAAATCCTCGTAGCTTTAATGTAAAGGTTAAATAACCATTTTTCAAATAGCTAGGCACATCATAGGTTAAATTATTTGGAGTGAGTCGACTTATCCAAACTTTTACTAAATAAGAATTTTAATTTTAATTTTTAGCTCAAAGAAAAGTTAACATCATATTATAAGAATGTATTATATATAATGAGAAATTGATTAATGCTAGTGTATTAGTTTTGATATTTGAATTAATTAAATTTTGAGGAATGTCTTAGTGATGCTTTGCTCTATGGAGTGGAGTGGAGTTCACTACTGGGCTTGTCATTTTGGACTACAACATGATATCATCACCCGTTATTGGGCTTTTCTTATTTACATAAAGCGGGCCAGTGAGTGGCCATGGTTTGGTGGCTCTAATATCAAGATATTAACTATAATTAATTGTAAAGTTTTATAGTTTATAGATGATATATATATATTGAGTTGTCAGCTTGGGGAATATTAAAGGCCAAAAGTTAAAACAAAGTTTTAATACTCATGAGGCTCTTATCCAAACTATATATGAATATAAGTGTATTTTTGCTCTGCACTTTTTATGGTAATATTATTCTTCAGCATCTTACCTGTAATTTTATAGTTGAGTGATATTGCTATTTCCCATTTAATTTGAGATGACTACATTTAGCCCATCTTCAAAGTTAGATCAGCAGGACAATTGCAAAAGTACTTAAAGCCAAAAGCTCCATCTCCAAAGTTCAAATTCAGAATTACGAAGCAAAATGAATAATCAATCAGCTTTTACCTACTGAAAAAAATTATTGACCTGCTATTTACTACAATTGTTAGATATTTTTTATATAAAATATATTCAAGCTTTATTGGATTATTATATCACACAGGAGCTTGTGTTGACATAATTAATCACATTAATTTATTGGTTATCATCCATAAATTGGGTTGACCACAATAAATGTGATTTAGTTTTATCTTTTATTGTACTTGATTATTTCTATTTCTCATTGATTCCCTATTAACCTCCATAACTAATGTTTTAACTGTTTACAACATGCTTAGCGAATATCTCTATAAATAAATACACTTGTCTCTGAAAAAAATATTATAAAATTCTTTTTGTATTCTAGTGATCGACTTGTTTTCTGCAAGAAATACGAAGTCGATAAGTAGCTCATTTTATCTTAGAGGCAAAATCGTCGGAGATCTCATTGGAGCTTACGTGGGGGACGGTTATTGTCTTAATGAAAAGTGATTCCCGCGACTCAGGCCAGATTACTATTTGCTTTCTTGTAGAAAGGCGTCTCATCATCTAGCATCAACTCAAGTGCTACCAGAATCAACAATCTTAAGACAATAAGTTTTTAACGGCACCAATGGCAAACAACATCTCAGCAGTCAAAGAAATTCAGAATTTGAAGACATTTGATGAAAATAATTCCAAGAATGGAAGGCTAAGGTCCATTCGATATTAGAGTAAGTCGTGTGCTAGATAAAGAGAAGACTGAAGTCATTGAGAATGAGATAATTTCACAAGCAAAGCTGTAACACCTGGACTTTGGTTCACTTAAGAACTGAATAAGATATGTTTTAATCGAGTCGAGTCATGTCTAAAGTTACTAGTCTATAAGACTCGATCAATAATATATATCAAAATAATTTACTTAGCATCAAGAGAATTAAAGACATTGCTAAATATGTGTGAAAACTCATCAAATATAAATAAAAGTATGAAAGAAAATATCTACCCTTAGCTCAAGTGTATGTAGCATTTATCTATCCTCTAACCAAGGTCGACTTAGGATCACAAGACTTAATTATATAATATAAAAAACGTCACTAACAAGTTTTATTAATCCGAAAAATAACTAGTACAAATTAACAACTGGAATCTAATATTCCACGAGAAAGAAAATAATATACATATCCTCCATGTAAACACTCAAAGGGCACTAATCAAGAGCCATTAGCCTTGACTTGACAGTGTCTCATTCTTACTCGTCAGATCCCTCAACATTTTCTCATTTTCTTTTATATCCCTCGAGACTACAAGTATATCCTAAAGTCTTCTATATCATCCATATAACTCCTGGTCATGAGCACTAAGGCCGAGTACTCTCAGGTAATCACCTTCAGCATGCATTGTGCCAAACAATACCGGTAAACCTCTATGTTTTTCCAAGTGTGAGGAACTTAAAAATGCGAAGTTGTTACGATCCCTTGGGAATGGAACAGACTACTCACCAATCCAGAGCCTTCTTTTACTAGCACACGCACCGCTCGCAATACATGGGAATTGATTTTACCATCTCTCATCTCATTGAAAATTTGATAAATTTATATGTAGGCCTGTGAAGGGAGTTATATACATAGGCCTAAAGGTAATTTGTGGTCGATCTTGTTTTTGAAATCAGACTCGAGGGACCTCATCCTCAAAGGTTATTAATCATGGAAGTAAAATATATCTAAATGACCAGTGTTAAGTGAGGTTCACTAAAACAACCCCTAAACACATCATGCTTGATCTAGAAATTAAATCAACGATAGAACAAAGCGATAAAACTTAGAAGAGTCCTAACGGACTGTGGTCTAAGCTCCAAGCATGACGTCTCATCTATGGTGAGCTCTGACTTTGAAACCTACATCGAAACTCACTCCTAAGTAAAATATTGACATCTCTATATGATGTATATTTGTAGTGCGTGCTCATACCATCAATACATCTTAATAAAGAAAACAATGCTAAATAAACGAACAACAAACATATAAATAAAAAGAAATAAATAATAATGAATAAATAAATAAAAACATTTATACAATCAAAATATGTTAAATAATATGAATATACATCTAAACTAATGTAGGGTGTCTCAAATTATCGAAAACAGGCTGAAAATGAGCTGAATCGGGCTAACTGCACTGAACCAAACTAGGTCGACCGAGTTAACTCTCATCTGGGTCAAATAAACAGGTGGGCTAAGTTAGCAAAGCTGGTTTGAACTGATGGACATGGACACGGACACGGGCAAACATGTGGACACGACGGGCGAACAAGACTCGGGTTGTCCGACACGAATGCGGCCAAATAAGTATGACAAGGGGAGGGGGTGAATAGTACCCATCGCTGGAAAACACAAATGACAGTGTAGTGGAGGCTGTCACTAGTAGCGATTAACTGAGAACGTTGAGGCGGAGGTGATGACGATGGTGATCGGCCAAGTTTAGTGGGCTACTGGCCAGAAAAGAGTTGGAAAAGGGTTGGAATCGCCACCAGGTGTAGCAGTGTCACTGGCGGCCATTATGGCCACAACGATGGTCATATGTGGTCTAAAAGTAAAGATCTCGGTGAAGGAAAGCTGTCTGGATGGTCAAATCTGCTGGAAGTAGCTCTACGATGCCGAAAAATGGCTTCAACGGAGGCAACAACGGTGGAGTACCGACGACACAGATCTTTAGTTTAAAAAAACTAAAACTAAAACTCTGACAATGACACTGACGGCGGCCACGCGGCCAAGGGGCGAATGGATCTAGCCGGCGGTGGCCATATCCGGCCACGCAAAAAAAAAAAAAAAAGTCGCCAGCGGCCAATCCCATCACCGCCTCCGCACTGTCCAGCCCCGCTGATGCTGTCGCCGACACCGACGCCATTGGACATGAGGCGGTGGAGGCTGCAGGTTTTGTTGGCGTCGCCATCGTCGTCGACGCTGGAAGAGGAAACAGAGGAGTATAAAGGGGGGGGGGGGGATGGGGAGGCGGATGGGGAGGAGGAACGGGCGGAGGCCGTAGATCCCTCGGCCGCGGCACCATCCACTGCAGGCTCGTCATCGCCAGCCTCCTCTTCCACCCCACCTTGAATGACACCCCCGGGATGGACCCCCGTGTCGGCACCACCTCCCACTGTCGACAGCAGTCGGACCTGGCCAGTGGCGGCCAAATGCGGCCATGACAGGCCATTTCTGGCCGCATCCCCAAACCGCCCTTGCACTCCCTACACACCCACAGCAGCTCGTGGTTCGTCGCCGCCCTCGGCCACCTCACCATCCACTGTGGGCTCACTATCGCCAATAGACTCTTCCACCCCACCTTGAACGGCACCCCTAGGATGGACCTCCGCATTAGGACCACCCCCCACAGTCAACAGCAACTGGACATGGCAGGCGGTGGCCATATCTGGCTGCGCTACCCATAAGGCCATGCGGCCAGATCCGGACGTGACCGGCCAGTTTGGCCACCCCATGGTCGGATTTGGTCGGTGGGCTGCCAGACATGGTCCGCCCATTGTGGGATTTGGCCAGCGCGGCTGTATATCAAGCTGGTGCCGCCGCTGCCGCCGCCTATGGGGAAGTATGGATTATTTTTTTTAAAGAATAGATCTGGACGCCTCCACATATGGCTGTCATGGATGCGTATGTCCTGAACCGAGCAAAACTACAAGTGGGTAAAACCGTAACCCGAAGCTAGGTTTTACAAAAATAAAGGAAGAAATGAGAGCGGGCTGATCACAGGGTTTAGGGTTTAGGGTTTATGGTTTAAGGTTTAGGGTTTAGGGTGCTTGATGGGCTCTTAGATGAACTATTTGATGTCTACCAACCAAATGTCAAAATCATAAAAGAACTCTGGATGCTCTTAATGATAAACATGATACAGAGAATGCTATAAAGAAGAAATTCCTAGTAAGTGATATTTATGATTTCAAAATGGTTGATGATGATCAATCTGTGCTGTCTCAACTTAGTAAACTTTAAGTTCTTATGCATAAAATTATTGTTAATGGTATCAACCTTGATGAATCGTTTCAAGTTTCTACAATCATTGCTAAGTTACTTTGTTTGTGGAAAGATTGTCAATTGAAACAAAAAATAGATGCCATGAATTTTCGTGATCTTCTTGCTTACCTTCAAATTGAAGAGAATTCTTGAATACTTGATTGTAAGGAAGAGGAGAAGATAGAAGGAAAAACAAAGGTGCCTGTTGTTGAAGGCAAATCTAACTACAAAAGGAGGTTGACTTATAATGAGGGCTCAAATAAACGAGTCAAGACTATTGCTTCTAAGGGAGCTTGTTGGTTTTGTAATAAACCAGGGCATTTAAAAAATAAATACATGTTTTTCTTAATGAAGAATAACAAAGCGCAGGTGAAAGCCAAGGAGGAAGGAAGTATGGTTGAAATGTTTCATGGTATGGATCTCACAATAGAGGTGGAATACTTACCAAATGAGTTTCATGAATTTTGTGAGATACGTGGAATAAGTCGTTAAACTACTGCTCCTTACTCTCCACAATAAAATGGTATTGCTAAACATAAGAATAGAATTTTGATTGATATGGTAAATGCAATGTTATTAAATTCTAGTTTGAGCATATATTTATGGGGTGAAGCATTGTTTACTACTTGTTATATACTTAATTGTGTTCATTCTAAGAAGTCTAATAAATTACCTTATGAAATTTGGAATAGGCGGAAACCAAATTTAGGACACCTGAAAGTGTGGGGGTGCAAAACACTCGTTAAAATTCCCAATCATAAAAGGAATAAAGTAGGTGATAAAACTATTAATTCAGTGATTGTTGGATATGCCCATCATAGTAAAGCATAAAGATTTCTTACTCTTGATTCATATGATTCAATAGATAAAAATGTCATTAATGAGTCTATGGATGCTGATTTTTATGAGAATATTTTTCCCTTAAAATAGTCTTCTCTTGTTAATGAACATGATCATGATAATGAACCTGTTGATGGTAAAAAAACCTATTGATGATGTAGTTGAACCAAGAAGAAGCAAATGTATTACAGAAACATATTTCTAATTTTTACCTCTACTTAGTTGAAGGGTGACTTGATGTTTAGAAACTGTTAATGTTGAAAATGATCTCATGACATTCAATGAAGCTATGTCATCTCTTGATGCATAAATTTGGGAAGAAGCGATCAATAATGAAATGAAATCAATTCTTGCCCAAAATACATGGGCACTTGTTGATTTACCCTAAGGTTGTAAACCTATAAGTTGTAAATGATTTTTTAGGAAAAAAATTAAAATCTGATGGTACAATTGACAAATTTAAGGCTAGAATTGCAGTCAAAATATGGTTATGATTATTTTTTATACGTATGCTTCTGTTGCTAGGATAAGTATCATTCGTTTGCCAAGTGCTTTAGCTTCAATTTATAAACTTATTATTCACCAAATTTCTTGAATGGTGAATTTGATGACTAAGTTTATATGCATCAAACTAAAGGTTTCGTGCTTAAATGTTAAAAAATAAGGTTTGCAAACTTATTAAATCTTTATGTGGCCTGAAACAGGCACCTAAATAATGGCCTGAGAAGTTTGCTGAAATGTTTGTTTCTCACGGTTTTACTGTGAATGAAGCCGATAAATGTGTTTACTCAAAGTTTGATGTGATAATTTGCTTGTATGTTGATGATATGTTGATTTTTGCAATTGATGAGAGTGTGGTAGAAAAAAGCAAAATTAATTTTGTCAACTTGATTAGATATGAAAGATTTGGGTCTAATTGACGTTATTTTAGGTATTAAAATAATTAGAAATGAATTGGGTATATCTTTGTCTCAATCTCATTATATTAATAAAATCATCAATAAATAAGGCTATTAAAATGTCAAATGTGTGTCTACACCTTTTGATTCCACACTTAAATTAGTAAAAGAAGATGAACGGTGTATTTCATAGCTAGAGTATTCTAGTGTTATTGAGAGCTTAATGTATACAATGCATTGTACACATCTAGATATTGTTTATGCTGTGGGGGGGCGGTCTAAGTACATTTACTAGTAACCCAAATGAGCAGCATTGGAAGGAAATTGGTTGAGTAAGTCAATACTTGAAAGGGACATATACTTTTGCATTGAGCTATATAGGTTATCCCGGTGTAATAGGAGGGCTACTCGGACGCAAGTCGGATAACGGGTTCTCGCGAATCTAAATCCACAAGTGGGTGGGTTTTCACCGTGAGTGGAACTGCAATGTCCTGGGCTTCTAAGAAAGAAACTTGCATTGCACATTCAACAATGGAATATAGATTCTTGGTTTTCACTGCAGCGGGTAAAGAGGCAGAGTGGCTTAGAAATATATATTAGAGGTTCCTCTATGCTCTAAGCCGATAGCTGGCATAACAATTTTGTCATAATGAGGCGACACTATCACGGGCTTATAGTGTGATCTATAACGAAAAATCAAAGCATATCAACCTAAGACAGCTATGTGAAACAATTACTCCAGGATGGAGTGCTGAACAATATATATATTAAGTCAAAGGTAAATTTGGCTTATCCTTTTACTAGAGCTCTTGCAAGAGAAGATACTTAGAGGAAGATCTAAGGCTTGTCTCTAGAGTACTTATGAATATTAAGATATGAGCACAAGGTCATAAAATGTGTTGGTTGACTAGATGCCAATGAGCAGTTACATTTTGTGTTCAATATGTCCGGTCTACAAAATAGATAGTTGGTTCAATACTTAGTTTCACTAAAAATTCTATTAAGCTTTGATGTGCTTTTACTATGTATAGGTTCACGTTGAGAGACACCCATACTTATGCAAAATATGTCAGACCTTCCCAGAAACATGACTTGGATATTTTTTATATATAAAAATAGTGGGGGATTGCTAAATATTTTTTACATAAAATATAGTTAAGTTTTATTAGATTATTATATCACACAAGATAAGTTGTGTTAACATAACTAATCACAATAATTTATTGGTTATGATTCATAAATTGGTTGACCACAATAAGTATGATATAGCTTTACTTGCAGTAAGTGTGATCCAATTTTATTTTTTATTATTCTTGATTATTTGTACCCATCATTGATTTCTCATTAACCTCCATAACTAATGCCTTAACTGTTTATAACATTCTTGAGGAATATCTCCATAAATAAGTCACTTGTCTCTGGAAAAAATATTATCAAATTCTTTCTGCATTCTAGTAATCGACGCGCAACTCCTACGTGCAAAGACGAGAAGACAAAGTCGTCTCGCTTCGAAGTCGTCTCGCTTCAATTAAATTCTTATTTCATTTTCAAGGGATTGTTTATCACACATGAAATCCGGCTTATCGTGTTCACCTGGCTCCATTAGTGAATTGCTTCCACATTTTTACTCTAATGATACATTCATAATTATTTCATTATATAAACTCTTTATTAATTACTTGTCCTTTTTTTTTTTAAGGAGCACCTAGAGTTTATATTTGACATCGATCCGGGTTTTCACCGAGAATAGCATAAAACCTCAGAAGGATATACACGAAGTCGGAGAGGCAAGCCGCCCGACCATGAAAATAAAAAGCCGTGATTTCTGCTTTTTATGAAACTTGACATTGATATCTACTATTTATTGTCAATAATGTATGCTCACATTAAATCGTGTGACAAGGGACAGCTCTACTCGTAGTCTTCGTCCGAGTCTTTCATCATTTTTTTTGTGTAACGAAGTGAACTAATCTGAATGGTATCTTGTATTCTTCATTGCATAATTTTATAGAGCTAGCTTGGTGGTCGGATCTAATTAAGGTGGGGACGTTGTTATTGTCATACAAATTATCCAAAGCCTAACATCAATAATTAATGTTTTACGTCGAGTTTAATAACAACGAAACGGGTGAGATTCGAGAGAACTGTGATTAACCAATAATTGCATTGCGGATTAAATTTTGTACTTTAACATGGGTTAATCTGGTCCACCGAGTCGAGATTTTTTTAAAAGGGTTTGATTAGAGTGAACATCTTGGGAGAAATAGGGATGCATAAAGTGTTGGGCCACCAGGGTGGCCAAATTTACGAAAGGGCATGCTTGCTTAAAAGTCCGCCGGAAAGTTAGTGGACTAAACATAATGGCATGTACTAGCCAATCAATTCGTGCTTGGCCCACCATGTGGGCCCCGTAGCATACGCGGCCAATCAGTGTAGCCGAATTTACTGAAGGTCAAAGTCAGCCGGAAAGTTAGTTGTCTACAGTTAATGGAATGTACTAGCCAATAAATAAATTGGTACTTAGCCCACCATGTGGGCCTATTATCACACTTGGCCAATCAGTGTAGCACAGCTGGCTTGATGACAAGACTTTTCTCTTTTTTTCCTGTTTATTTGTTTTTTCTCTTTTTTCTTCGAGCTGTGGAATACAGAAGACTTTGTCTATCTGCTGCTTAATGTAACATAGGTTTTAATTTGAATGATTTTGTGGTTCACAACTGGCATGATATAATTTAGTACCTGAAGAGAGTTGTATTTGGTACTTGTCATGTAAACGACAGTACAAGCGGCCTGGTTTACCAAGCACATATGTGCTTGTGATCGGACTCTACTTAATCACAATTAAAAGCTCGACGCAATAATTTTTTTATTTTAACTCTTTGACAATCAGATTATGAAATTTGGGCTCTTAAAAATGCTTAAACATATTAAATATATATATAATTAATTTCGCAAATTAATTAATATTTCCTCAGATAAGAGGGGGCATAATATAGTTAATTATAATCATTAATTTTATATACAATTTATTTCATTTCGTTTAAGAATTGAGAGCTATTTAATAAATGCATAAAGGCCAATTGTCCGCTGAGAGTTTGAAACTAAAAGAAAAAATGCTTTGGAAAAACTCGAGGAAAAGATTTGAATGTTAGAAACTTATCATTTGGATACATTAAGAATTAGTGAAGTGGTATCTTCTGCGTTTCTCAGAATTTAATTAAAATATAATGTGCATGACTCCGAACTCATTTTGAGTTGATTTCATATAATAATTTAATTATCCAAATGGTATGCAAACAAGTATATTAATTAGTGCTCTTAATTTCTTACAAAATGAGAGGCCACTTATTCAAGTTTTATTATAAATTATAGCTCATATACCTTACAAGCCATCATTAGCAGGGTGGAACTCAAATAATTGGCTCGCTTCCAATGAGAAATTTTAAAGGTGGTTATATTATAAATTTGCAATCATTATACTAGATTTAATTATAGCACGCATATATATATTTGGTTCAACCAGGTTGAATTTGGTTTAACCAAATTTTAAAATTATAAATAAAGATTTTACCAAATGTTTAAATTGTATTTAACATTAAGAAACCTGATACAAATGAGAATATCTCGAACCAAACAATACACCATACACCGGGTAGAACCGGTTGTACGATATTGAGGTCTATGCAAATTTATTTCATAGAAGGAGACTTTTGATACAAACACAGATATCATATAAACTCCGAAAGAAGGCTTAAGCAATTGAACAACCAGCAACGTTGTTAATTACATAATTGAGCAAATGCTTGGGCTAGTATCATAGACGGTGCCGTAAGCAACAACCTCTGGGCATGAATGGCAGGGTGGACAGTAATAAATGGGGCAAGGCACATTTATCTTATCTTTATCTTTTATCATCCTCCTTATCTTTATCATCCTCCTTCACCTCGGTAACACTCACCAATTCTGTGTGGCCAACCTTCTTTCGCAGCTTTTCAACCAGGCACACCGAGTCCACTGATATCCCAACCACCGTTATCAATTCCATGTCTTTCCCTTCATTTGCCACACTAATCACACCTAATTCCATGCATCACAAATTCATTTGGCAACAAGTCAGCTATATTTATATATATTATTGTTAAAGAGTCTTATCTTGCCATGACAAGAAGAATAAATGAGAATGATGAAAATGACCCATTTGATGTTTTATTTAAATCCTCTACCTAATTCACATGTGAAGATCAGCATCACTACTAAATAATTCTATTTTTCCCTCCAGACCATGTACTTTTTTATTTTAATCGTCTCTACATTTGAGATTTTTTTTATAATCTTAAAAATTATTTTATACGCTTTACTATATATCCTCTACGGTAGTGTAGCCAATACTAATTTTAAGTATGTTCCATGGATGAACAAACACATATGGAACCAATTATTTTATTAACTTCAAAGTATCATTAGATGCGTAGATTCACCATTCGACCCTAATTTAAGCTCAAATTATGGAAAATAATAAAAAGCATTTAGATGTATGCACTTTTTAAGAATTGGCTTTATGACATGATGGAGATGGACTTGGTGCCTATTACTAAATGATTAATAAAAGACTATAGTCGCATAATTATTTCTAACCTGATCACTGTGCAGCTCTCACAAATCCTTCATGATGATTTAATTTGTTATACATGCATGCGCACACCTTGCATGAGACAATTCAAAGTTCTATTTTAACTTTTTTTAATTTTTAAAAGTTTTCTTGTCGATTTTACTCTGGATCCAATATGTTTGAAAATGCTGAGATAATAGCTTATAATTTAGTTAAGAGGGTATGCTTGATTATATGGGCTATAGGCGGAAAATTTTGATTGAAATTATTTGTTCTTGTATAAGCCGCCTTCTTCCTTGGTTTATTGGTTCTTCTAGACGAGCAATGTTTATTATAAAAGGTTATTGTTTGCATCTGTTACGTTTTGTGATTCGAGAAACTTCTCTCTATCCAAATCAAGAGTTGAGATGTACCAATACCAGATTAATAACATTTTCCCCATGCGCGTATTGATGACCAATAATGCATGATGAAACCATTGGGAAGTTGCAGAATATCTGCTTATACATAGCACACAATCGGATTCTGAACAGAAAAAGTAGATAAACTAATTCGAATGGTAGGTAAAATTTTCATTTATGCTATAGATATATAACGTCAACAAGCAAAGAAGATCAACACTTCATTGGTGTGGAGGTTACATACCGCAAGTTCCAGCAGCGATCTGCAAAGCCTTTTTCCGGCATTTTTCGCAGTTCATCTGAACCTTCATCACACTCTTTTTCTGCCCAATACACAAATAGAAATGCATGGTAATCTAAAATTAATAAAACCAACCATACTATTAACGCAATTACTTAATACCCATAAAAACTGGTTGAAATAAGTGCAACGATCTAGCCAATTATACGCATCTAACAATGGACAAATTACCTTCGTCATGCTTTGTTCTAGAAGCCCAGTTCAAAGCTAGAGCTCGAATGGCTCTCCCAGCAAGTGGAGAGGAAGAAGTACACAGACTAAATTGCAATGAAGAGATCACAAGTGATTGTTGCCTAACCTGCACTTGGGCACTCAACTTATAGACCGGGGACGACGTGGAATTCCGGTTTTCATCCTTTAAGCTGGAATCAAACGTCAAATGTGTATAATTATTTAGGATGACTTTGTTTACAGAGACACTGACCGAGCAAAACAACGGTCTTGTTTGTTTGGTTTATGGATTATATGTGGTTGGTCTAATTATATATATATATATAGAGAGAGAGAGAGGGATGATGAGGTGCGCTACAACCTGATTGATGGTTTTGGATCAAAATCCAATGGCCATCAATAATTTACCATATTCCCCCCCCCCTCTCAAATCATGGTTTTTCTTTCGCCTTAGATTGGTTGTCGATGTCCCCCAGTGCACCGCCGTCCCCCCGCACATCGCCATCACCCTGCCATCCCACCCCCACCACTGTCCCCGGGCGTCGCCAAGCACCTGCCACCACCCTCTCGCCGTTTCCCCTCCTCCCCCAGAACCTCTGTGTTTCTTCTCCAGCCCACCGCCAGATTTCTCTCCTCCCCCACCCCCCCCTCGGTCAACGACGCCCCCCGACACGCGGCCGTCCCCCCCACTATCACCATTCGGGCATCGCCGGGCCCCGCCGCCGCCCCCTCGCTGTTTTCCCTCCTCCCCCACGAGCATCACCATCTCTTGCCACCGCCGCCCCGCCGTTTTCCCCCTCGTTCCCTTCCCCTCCCCTCGCGGCCTTTTCCCCCCTGCTTCCTCTGTTTCCCGACCATCAACGACAACATTTTGTTGGAGGAAGGAAGGGAGGCGATGATAGCATTGACCTGCAGGTGGCTGGCGGCGAGGTCACTGGCAGTGGCGTGACAAAACAGGGGGGGGGGAATGAAAGGTGATGGCAGTTTCATAATAAAAATTTGACTCGCTCTAAACTCGAGTCAATATTAAGAAATAAATTAAATTATTTCGTAATAAAAACATGAGTCGCTCTCTACTCAAGTCAATATTACGAAATAAATTTTAAAAAAATCAAAAATAATTTTGTAATATAAACTTGGCTCGCTCCCAACTAGAGTCACTATTACGAAATAAATTTTTAAAAAATCAAAAATAATTTCGTAATAAAAACATGTGTAACACCCTAAATCTGGTCCACACTTGTGAACCAAACCAGCATGTTACAGGCCCCGGTTAGGTCGGCTAACCCAAACCCAACTTGTGCGGATCTAATCTCGGCGTCTGAAGATGAAGATACGAATTGTCATGCATGGATAAATGCCCAAAATCCTAACATGATACTACATGGATGACATGCAAAGTAAGTCATACAACAATATGATTACGATCAAAATCAATAAAAATTCTAAAATGAAACGAACAGAGTCTCCCCTAAAAGTGCAATTAGGGGCCACCCTGTCAAAATAATATATATAAATATATACGCATGTATCAATAATTTCATTCACACAAAATCGATTATGTTGTAAACTCACTTTGAAGCTTGGGTCTCAACCCACAACGCTTCCACTGTGCAATCTATTCATGTTTCACATTCTATCATCATGTCACATCATCAAGTCTCAAGCATTTAATCACACCATTCACCATATAATAACATCATAAACACAATATAACCACTCAATCGACTGACATGTGTGCAAGCAACAACAATGCTCCTCAGTCCAAACTGGCTCCTCCAACTCGTGATTATTACCTACATATAATATAAAAACACGTCAGTGAGTGTTACTGGTCCAGAAAATAAAATAACTATAACAAGCTGGCTATGAGAGCAAATTCTCATATGAAAGAAAACATCATATACTCCTCGTGAACACTCTAAAGGGTACCTACTGAGGAGCCACTGGGCTGCAGACCTGGTAGCATCCCGAACTGACTGATATGTTGTTGTTAATGCCTCTTTCGACATTTTCTTACTTCATTTTCTGGTCTCAAATCCTAAGCCATCTCCTTACCTCCATATTTCTCCTGGCCTTGAGCACGAATGCTGAGTACTCTCAGGCAGTCGCCTTTAGTACCCTTGAAACCACAAGTCTGAACATGCACTGTACTAAACAGTACCCGTAAACCTCCACGTTCTCCGAGTGTGAGGAACTCAAACACGGAGTTGTCAGGATCCCTCGAGAATAGAACAGTCTGCTGCACTAATCCAGAGCCCGCTTTGTCTGTCACGGCATCCGCTCATGGTACGTGCAGTCAGTTTCTCCATCTCTCATCTCACTGAAAACTCGATAAAATTATATATATATATATATATATATATATATATTATATATCAAGGGATCTCATCCTCGAGCGGTTATTAATCTGGAAAACTGTTCGGTTAAATGACCCGAGTTAAGTGGGATTAGATAAAACGCTACTTAACCCGTCCTGCAAATAATAAAATAAACATACAATAGAAGAGATCGTAAAATAGAGATGAGTCCTAAACGGACCTGGTAGAAGCTCCAAGCGTGTCATCGCGCCTAGGTGGCGAGCTCCTACTTCGTACCTACACATCAAAACTAAATACTAACACCCGCTAACTAAATGATGAATCAAACTCGATGAACATCACACACAATGTAATAACCATCCGTCACAATCAACAATCAGTAATCATAAGTACGAAAATAATTCTACTTCAACCTATTCATACCAATTTTATTGTATTTTTCTTAAGTTATATCGTACTCGATTAACATGCTCAGGTTAATTCACCTACTTAGATCACCAACATTTACCCATTACCAATCATATCATACATATCATTACTTCTTTCATGCTCAGACTTGTATCATGGGAATCAATCAATCCTATCATGTTGTGCTAACAATCATCGATTTTAAATAACTAACTCAGAGGTAATTATACCTCACGTCATTGGCAATCGGCGATGACTAGGGTTTTGCTGCGCGTCTCGAAGCTCGAATTTGGCACTCATTGGCGTCAGAAGTTCGATTGGGATCAACTAGATGAGCTCTGTGAAAGATCCAGTGAATTTCAGCGAATCTGGTTTTTCGACAGGTTTCGGCGGTTTTTCGGTGATAACCGCCGGCGGCGTCTACTGGCTAGAAAGCAATGGTATTGGGTACCATTGGAACCGGCTCGGAGAGGCTGACGCGTCTACCGCATCAACATGGTCGGCAGAGGTGGCGACTTGCCAGAAAAATGGCAAAACAGAGGCGGCGACAATGGGAGACTCTATCCGGTCGGCCTCGGTGGGGATGGCCTCTATTCCGAGTGGGAAAGGTCACTGGGTGGTCGATGGAGCTGAGGCGACCACTAGATGGCGGCTGCGACGGTCGCCGGTAGCAGAATTGGCGACGCGACCGAAACGTAGCCGCGGTAATTCCGGCGTCACGGCGGCCTAGCAGTGGCCCGGACTGGTCAGGGTGACACGGCAACACCGCGGCATGGGCCTAGCGGCGACGATCGACAGCATGTTGACGTCGGCGGCGGTGGTGGCGACAAGAAAAAGGGGCAGAAATTAGGGTTTGAGGAAAAAGACGTCCGGGGAGAAAAGAAAAGGGCTTGGTGGCAAAGTCGTAAATAATACTTAACTCGTGTCCGGCTAGAGTCAAGAATAATAACTAAGTCGTATTAAATCCTTAAAAAATCAAGAAAAATCCCATAAAATCAAACAAACACCAAAACATCATAATGATATGCTCTAAAACTATCAACCCACCCAAACTGCCCATAACGCATCCTAACGCGGTGAATGGCCTAAAACTAATTCTACGATCTATTATATATATAAAAAAACCACTGGCATACTATTATATATTCTAATAACTCATTCTGTTCTGTTATGTTCATGATGTTAGCATTATATACTTGGGTAAGCATGACCTTCATAGCTCATACATGCGACTAACGTCGGCTCAGTACACGTGTTTTGAAATTGACTCGATTAGAAAAGAACGGTCGAATCGACCGGTTCTAAATATAAAACCCTGACTCGAATCGCGGGTTTTACAACATGACTCTCAAAATATTGACTCGATCCCGGATCAAGTCAAAGTTTTTATTACGAAATTATTTTATTTTATTTAAAATTTTATTTTGTAATAAAAATTTGACTCGGTTCCGACTCGAGTCAAGTTTTTATTACAAAAAATTTATTTAGTAATATTGACTAAAGTTTGGAGCAAATAAAGTTTTTATTTTAAGGTATTTTATTTATAATTTTTTAAAATTGATTTCATAATATTAACTCGAGTCGGGAACGAGTCAAGTTTTTATTACAAAATTATTTTATTTTTTAAAATTTTTATTTAGTAATATTATATCTAGTCGGGAGCGAGCAAAGTTTTTATTTAATGGTATTTTATTTTAAATTTTTTAAAAAAATTATTTTGTAATATTGATTTGGTCAAAAGCGAGTCTAGTTTTTATTACAAAATTATCATTGTCATTGCCTCCCCCCACACCTCTTTTTTGTCACGCCATAGCTGGCGACCTTGCCACCAGCCGCTCCGGAGGGGAGAAAAAATGTTAAATAATTGATAGCCGTTGGATTTCGATCTAACGACCATCAATCAAGTGCGCTGCCTATGCTGCAAAAGCCCGGCAGCCCACCTTAGACAATCTATATATATATATATATATATATATATATACACACACACAACCAAATTTTAGGACATGACATGACCATTTTTTCCCTGTTGTGTGTCACAAAGTTATGGTCACACAGCTGTGTCACCGGTGGATTACTTAATTTTTACCTATGTTAGTACAATAAGATGAACTTCTTAGTTGGCTAACGCAGTGCCTAATCCAAACACCGACAAGATTAACAATTCTCCTTTATTTTTTAAAAATTTTCTCTCAAACCAAAGGGACTATTAAAGAAATGAAAATATGTTGGAAAAAAAGGGGGAAAGAAATAGAAAGCCCATGGGCCTTCTTAAGGTATGCTGAATTCATGGGCCTATGGGCCTCCAACCAAATTGGCAACTTTATAATTTAGGTGAGCCCAAGAAGTGAAACAAATGAACATCGAATAAGGTAATGCAGGTATTATGATTTACGTGTCTAATTTGTTATAACTTTTTAAAAAAATAAAATCAAACCTTATCAACGTGTCTCAACAACAATAGAAAAAAGGCTATCAGCGATCGCACATGCAGTCGCTAAAGCCCTAGAATCCTGTGGCTAAAGTATTCTGTGATAGAATTGCAACCAAAACTCGCGTCGCAATAGACAAAGTCGCTAATAACTTTTGCGACGAGAAGAGTAGCTGGCCGCAAAATTTAAAACTAGATAAACCAACGCTTTATTGTTTTAAATATTGCAACCATGTCAATGCTCTCAAAAAGTTTCGCAGTCAAAATTGCGGTCACAAATCCAATCTCAATTTTTGTTATAAGCAAAATTCCAGTTCAAAAAAATGGATTCAATAATGTCGTAAATGGTTGCAAATGAAGAAAACAAAAAAAATTTTATTTTGTTTTATTTTGTAATTCTCTATAAAACACAATAAATTAACTAATAACACCATTATTTAAATACCACATAACCAATATAAATTGAATCTAAATTGTACAAAAATTATTTATCAAACACATTAATACGTTAAATAACACACGTCAAATATAACATCAATGAGATGGATCCTAAGGATGATCTAGTCGGTCAAAGTCTCGTTTATCAGCCTCCTGCATCTGCCATGTGCTATTCCCTCTCATCAATCAAATCGACAAGCGGGCGATCCCTATCTATCACTATTGACTGATTTCACAAGCTCTGGTGCCATTTGCCAGCTCTCATTTAAGTGGGGCCTATACTAACAAAACTTTCTGCTTCTTCTTCTTAATATACCCTGTGACATTGGAGAATATTTGGAAAAAAGTGAATGTGGTGTGGAACTGCTAAATGTTTCTATATCGTTTTCAAGTATCTGCACCAAATATAGTCGAGATCATTAATAAATAAAAGAAATATACATGCAGATTTCAAACTATATTTCATGATGGAAAATCGCATCCTCTTCTTCAAAATCCCAAATAACCTTACTTTTAAGCAACCCGATTCGTGAAGAATAGACTACAATACCCACTCAATTACAGATAACACCGCAAGTACAGTAATGATTGGTGTTTAAATGCATTTAAACACAACCTAACCAAATCACTAACAGTCAAAATCATAAGAAGAGCTAGCAATTCAGATCCCATCAGTAACAGCTGTTGAACACCCAATAATTCAACCCCAAAAAAAGTAAAAAACCAAAAGCAAAAGAACAACTGCTTGCAAAGTACAACCTCAATCCCATCCCCTGATTTCAAGATCGCAGAATACCATAATTACCTGATCAATCCAATCGGAGAAGACTAGACTCCAATGCGCAGTCAATTACACAGACAACACTCAAATAACAGTAAAGATTGGTGTTTAAATGCATTTAAGCACAACCTAAACGAGCACTAGCAAGCATAAATCACAAGGAGAGAAGCCTTTCCAATTCCAAAGACAAGCGAGAACTAGCAGATAAAATTCTCCCCGCAACGTCATGCGGAACACCTAATAACTAAACCAAAAAATGCAAAAGAAGAATAGCAACTATGCCCGACAACTCTAATCGCATCCCTTTCTTCAAAATCCCAAAATACCATCAACCTGATATCCACTCTTAAATGGAAATTTTCACCAGGCTATTAGAATAAATTTTATGTCGTTCTGTATTTGTGAAGTCTAAAATCATGGCAGCACATCTGATCCAAGAATTTTAGTATTGCTATTTGGTTTTGTTCAGGTGTTGGCTCCGCCCCTTGCTAACATACGATTATTGAAAAAACAATATAATTGCATTCATCACAATTACATAAAAAAACATCAAACTTTAATATTGAATAAATCCTCAGCGTCAATTTTTTTTAAAAAATACCTTAGGCTGCGTCGGCGTCTGTCCTGGGGGCGAGGAGAGCAGAGGAGGCTGAAGCGGCGGGGGCGGCGTGACACGACGGCGGCATCAAAGAATAGCGTAGAGGGACACAGCGGTGGCAGCTAGGCAGGGCGGCTGTGGCGAGGCCGAGCAGGGGCAGGCTAGGGGTCGGTCGGCCCCCAGTTTTTTTTCAATGAATTGTCGTTCATTTGCGACAGTTTTGCGACCGATTTCAGTCACAAACACAAAAGTTATCACAAACTGTTGTTTTCTTCTAAACTGACGACCTTTTAGTGACTGTTACGGCGGTGTAAAAATTTCCGACCGATTTGTGACCGATTTTTCAGTCGCAAATTTTAATATAATTATAAATTGCACGGTTTCTTCGTAGCCGAGCGACGGTTTAGCAACCGTAATTTTTTGTAACAAAAACTAAGACCGGCTTGCAACCAACTTATCCAGTTGCAATTTGAAACATAATTATAAACGTTCAGTTTCTTCGTGGCCTAGCCAACATTATTTTTGGTTGCAAAATTTGTGATCATTTATTGTTGTAAAACAATTCCTGACCTGGTGGACACAGACGTGGGCAAACATGTGGACACGACGGGCGAACAAGACTCGGGTTGTCCGACACAAATGCGGCCAAACAAGTATGACAAGGGGGAGGGGGGCTAAATATTACCCGTCGCTGGAAAACACAAATGACAGTGTAGTGGAGGCTGTCACTAGTAGCGATTAACTGAGAACGTTGAGGCGGAGGTGATGATGATGGTGATCGGCCAAGTTTAGTGGGCTACTGGCCAGAAAATAGTTGGAAAAGGG
>JAURVB010005537.1:0-10846 GCA_033002965.1 Piper betle
TGCACTAGGAATAACTCATGCTTTCTAACATATACAAAAAAATCTATATACCTCGTGTATACATTGATAACTCATGCTTTGTAGCATGACTGAAACTATTATCTGCATCTCAGACATACTTGGCTTCCGTAACATGTTTATGGCCATCTGGGCTCTATATTTATAGTCTAAAAATTGGTCTTACTCAAACTCACTCGAACCAACTCAAACCAGGCAAAACTGCAAGTGGGTAAAATCCTAACTTGAAGTTGGGGTTTTACAATTACACTCCCCAAGTCATGAGTAAAACTATATCCAATATATGAGTGAAAATACTCCCTGACTAAAACTATTTTCAATACATAAATGAAACCACTCCGTGAGAACTACACTCCTTACATCAGTAAATATACTTCCAATACATAAGTAAAACTACTCATGAATATGTGAAACCACTCCCCATACATGAGTAAAATTACTCCCAATGAGTGAAACCACTCTCCATACAAATCATAAGCAAAAGGTAGAAGGATTAGAAATTAGCTAATGTTGCTCTTGGTGAAGGACCCAAAACCAGGTTGCAAAAATCGGAATCGGAATCGGTCTAAATCGGACAGAAATCGTTCCAGTTAAATCGGCCTGAATCGTCCAAATCGGTCATATATAATAATTTGACAACTCATAACATAAATATATAAAAATTAGATATTGATGTCATTTTGATATTATTGTGTATATTATATATTTTATGATATTTTATGATATTTTTGGATTTTTTAAAAATTATTTTTAATTAATTATTATTTTTTACTTGAGTCGAGAATCAAGTCAACTTTTAATTACAAGAATGCTACTCCCGCTCTTCACCCCCACTGTCCCCGCCCTACCTAGCGACTCCCCACGCCTGGCCCCACCTCGTCCCCTCCTTGCGCATTTGCCTCGCCCCACCACCCCCTAGGTCCCATCGGCCCTGCCGAGCAAGGCGCCGCACAGGGAGACAAGGGGTATTTTTGTCATTGTAAACTTTAAATTCCTATTTTGCTCATGTATAAATAATTTATATAATATAAAACCAAGGGTATTTTAGTAATTTACCCAAAAACTGATTCAAAGACTGATTCCACCCCAAATTTGAATCGGATTCTGCCTGATCCGATTTAAATCGGCCGATTCCAAGTGGTGACTATGTTTAGATTTTCATCCTCTTGTGCCTCCATAAGGAAGAACACACCTCCCATATCTTCCTTAATAGAGAACACTACATGAAACCTCCCTGAAAGGAAAACGCACTAAACATGTGTCCAAGCAGATATTTATAGACCATAGATATAGATTATCATACTTTGAGATATGGATAACCTCTTAGAAATGAAGAGCCAATTCCACATAGTCCTCCCTAAGCTTTGGAATCATCACCAAAGTCTTTTCTTTTTATTCCTACAATTCTCCTCAAATTCTTCTTACCTCTTTGAATATCTCCACGTTTTCATGACTTCTTATGTGATAAACCCTTTCTCATGGGAGGGAATATTACCAAAAGAGCCTTGGTCTCTATTTGTGGAGTCAAAGATAATAGCCAGAGTGCAATATGAGGAAGGTTGTATATTTTTGTCGCTGTTCTGAAAAGATTGATGAAGATTGTGAGAATTGACAATTTCAACTGATGTTGTGTTATGTAAGAAAATCAAACAGCTTTTATATGAAAGAATTAAATCAACAAAGGCTAGAAAAACTTCCCAAGTCTCATGGCAAATAGCCAATTGAAGCAACAGATGTCTTAATCTAGTGCTTCAAATATATGTAGCATAAAAACTACTAAGCTGTAAAGATAGAGCATAAATGATTAGCTATTCCGAAGAAACAGCTATCTACCTTTGACTTTCGATGAGTACATAGGTTTACCTTATCTTGTAATAATCCTATGTCTATAGTTTAATAATTTAATCTTTGTATGAAGTTAAAAACATTGTTCTAAACTGCTCAGGTTTTGTCATTTCACGACAACATAATATGGATAACTTAATTGCTGATGTGTTTAAATATAAATAATGAGAAATCATGAGACATTAGCAAAAAGAGTAATTTGGATTTTTGAAAGAGTGGGGGTTAAATATTTAAACTGTATATTTCAGTTGTCTGGAAAATATGCCTTCTACCAGTGACAAATATGAGAGAAGTCCTGGTCTACTTCCATTATTTGCCCTCCTTGGATGACTCCATTGTCTGCGTACTTTTTAGATGCATATTTTAGTTCATTCAAGATTCAACATCGAAAAGTAACTGCGGAATTACACGTGGAGAAAGAAGATGAAGGCAAGAAGATACAAATATATTTCATTAATCTTATGGCCCAAAACTTAGATTCTTACTCTGATACCACCTGGTAGTTAAGCTTGGAGAAACAAAAACAATAGGCTTTTTATAGGGCTCCTAGTAGATAACACTAACCTAAATAAGATAACGTTACCACAACTAATACAAATCTGTACAAGCATAGATTCCTAATGATGCAAAAAGAGATCATAACAATTGAGTTGACTAGAGTTTTGGGCTGAAATTTTAACAGCATTTATAGCAATTTAATTTAATTTTTGGATTATAAGTTCTCGTTATGTAAATATGGTACTATTGAATGATGCAAATATCTACTGATAAGTTGAAAAACATCATGATTTGCTCCGTTAGAATACAAAAGATACAAGTTTCAACTTTAAAATGTGAAGATGATTGTTTTTATGTAATCATATGCCAGTTGCAATTCAACATATGCATACAGGTTTACATACAAGGTGGTAATCAAACTTGAAGAAGTGAAGCCAACTATCTTGGAATGCGTTGGTGAACCTCGAGCAAAGAAAAAAGAAGCTGAAGAACATGCTGCAAAGGGAGCACTTTGGTTCCTCCAGCACAGAGGGTCTAAACGTTAGATTTTTTGCACTTATCAGCTGCCATTGGTAGCCCCATTGGGAATTAGGTATGGCCTGATGGGGTGCTAGGTTTACTGTTTCTACTGTCATAAATTGTTGCATGAAGGTCGGCGATTTGAAACCTCCATGCGAATGTCAAATTCTGTACCTAGCAAGGAGGGTAAAACTATGGACCTTGGCGTTCTAAACTACAGATTGCTCTTAGCATGGTAAAAAAAGAACAGTTGTCCATGGAATGAAGTAGACTGTTCTGACGTTTTCAGAGGAGTAATAGGTTTGAGTTCTAAAGGGTGGCAGGTTGGTTAGTGATCAGTTCCATTTGGAGACTAGGAAAACACTAGATTACTGCTGTTCGCAAAGGATGTGAAATAAGTGTGCATAATGCCAGAGGTCTAATTGCGGCCATTTCCAAGGGAAGATTGTTTGATGTAAATTTCTTAATTTTCTTTTTTTTTTTTTTAAGGTTGAGGGAATGGACCTCATTTTAGCCACTACAAGGAACAGACAACAGCTCTGTATGTGTGGAGATGTTGAACAAAGGAAACAAAGAAAATGAAGGTGCCTTGCTCCAATCATCATTTGGCGTCAATTATGCAGATGGAATGATAGATGTTTGATAAGAGATCTTGTTTCCTGGGTAATCAATTCAATAGAATTTTTTGGATCTCCGGTTGCATTTCAATGCTCAGGGCTTGCAACAGAATTCTACCTCAGCTTTGTACAAATCACTTTTGTAAAGCTTACTTGGCTTGGTCAAGCCAGATAGGTTACAAAGGAATTGTTTGTATAATGTGTAATTGTTTGTTGTAGTATTACACTTGATGGCCTTGTTGCTTGTTAATTATTTACCAACTGTTTGAGATTCATAAAAAACTACCCAAACAATGTTCGTTAGTTGTAAATTATATGGCCAAGTTTCTCTGTGGATGTGAAGAGACTACACTGCTGCAGGTTCAATGAATCGATTTTGTAGACAATTAATAAAAAGCTCTAGTTTCCTCGTGTGCGGCAAAGTGCATTAGTTCATGATGTTTTTTCTGGGTTTACAAAATAACCCATTGACCATTTCATTTACGAGTTATCATGAAGTAATTAGTTTGTTGTCAAGTGTTCTTTGGGGAATATACTTGCAGAAGAATCCATGAATAAAATTGCCAGGATCAAAGAAACAGAATGGATGGAGATGCGGAAGACTAGTTGACAGAATTTATAGGGATATATTTGTTTGATCTTTCGCAAGTTAGGGCAGATGATCCTTTTGTAGACCTATATAAAAATTTGATTACACATAAATGAGAATGTATATATGTATCACTCTATATGAATGCGACTTTATATTTTCAGTTTAGCATATTATATATTATAAATTAGAAATAAGTGTTGGAATGTCTTGTAATTCTATGCTTACTCATATTGAATGCTCGTAACCCTAATAATATAAATCTTATTTAATCAATTTTAATTTTAATTTAGGCATAATTATACGTGTGTATAAATATATATATACACACACGAGCATAGGGAATTTGTGGTGCAACATAGTCATTTTAGCTATACTTATCGAAACGCTAGAATTAAATCCTTACCTTGATGAGGTATTCCTCGCCTCCGTTTGCACCTGCCTCTCCGCCCTTGTCCGCTCTGCTTGTTACCCCCCACAAGTACCGCCGCTCCATCTCTGTTGCCGTTGCCGCCCCCCTTTGGCTGCCTCGCTGGTGGTTGTCGCTTCAAAAGCTCGCCGTATGTTGCTTTGGCCTCCTCTACGAGGGCATCTTCCTCAACCCTTTCGACTTCGGCCTCGAGTGCGACATAAGCCAGACCACTCCTTTCCCCTCCCCATGCCACTGCCACCTCAGCCATGCCCGCTCCCGCTCCACCTCGTCTGCGGCGTGTGACGTCTTTCTTAGCGGCAATATTTGTCCATTGGGGCAAATCGGGAAGCCGGTGCAGGCACCTGTGGCCCGGGGCATGGCATCACCGACGGTGGGGTCGGCATGAACAGAGCAGCCCCTTATTCAGCCCCTTATTTGAACAGGGGCTCCTCTGTTGTGTGTGAGGTGGCGCCAAACAAGGGCTCCTTTGTTTGGGTTTTGTCTTTGTGGGCGACCTTGGTGTTATGTTCTTGTTTTGATAGATGATGGCTGGGGGTGTGGATGATGATTGGAATGTTGAAGTCTATTTCTATCTTGGGGACTTGTGGGAGTCTTTTCGGGAGTAGAGTGCAAATGGCGCCGGTGTGCTAGTTGTTCCGAATGAGAAAGAGCAGGTTGTGCAGTACTATGTGCCTTATCTCTCCGATATACAGATTTACGGTGGGCTTTCCCCTTCGGATCAATTTAGGTAATCTTTTGTGGAGGAAGGCATTGTTAAATTTTGGTTCTTCAAATAATGTTTCTTGACTTGATTGATACTGAGTTTATGATTCTATTGAATATTTGTATTTGATGATTTGATCATAAATATTCGTGTATGAACTGCTGATTGATTAGTAGCTGCCCTGGATACATACAATCATATGTATAGTTGGAGTTGAATTTGCTAACAGGTTGGAAGCGAGAGCCATTGTTTCGTATCATGCGTAATAAGCCAATGCAAGCTATGCAATTGGGAGATGATGGTAAATTGGGTAGTGAGGTTAGTGACTTATTGTTATATCCCGCCCCATTATTTGATGTTGCTGGAATTTTCTTCAATGTGGTCTATTCATGATTGAATATGATAGCTACTTCTTGTGGCATGATATCTTTTCTTTGGAAGGCCATGCTAATTTCGTCAGAATGGATAATCTATCTTTGAATGATAGATCTAAGAATTGCTCTGAATGTTCTTCTCGTAGTGACGATAGTTCTGTAGGCATCCAACGAGGCCATCTTTTCTTTGAATATTTTGAACACGATTAGCCACAGTGTCGAGAGCCATTAGCTGATTAGGTAAATTTTGCTGCCAACTTATTCGAACACTGATAAATGCAGTGGATTGTATCTGATACTTGAATACATGCTCGTGTAGATTGCAAATCTTATTGGTCGTTATCCTGATGAGACTAAGAAGTTGTGATATTTCATCTCGTGGAGGTGTTGACCGACGTGATGTGAAACCACTGCATATTATTCAACCTGAAGGTCCAAGTTTTTGAGGCCAATCCGTTGGCTATGTGGCAAGTGGTGCTCCTTTCCAGCCGTGGCAAGTGGCTCCAAAATGATGGCTTTGATCCCGTAGCGGGAGAGATACTTTGTCGAGACCCTTCGGCATTTACGACAACAAGCAGTAAGATGGGAAGGGCGGCCTTCCTCTTTGATATGACCGGTAGCACTGTAAACTCCTCTCCTTGGCCGATCAGTAGGGCGATGGACAGCAACGAAACCCTGGCAAGCCCCTTTCCTTGGTTTCGTGGTACACTAGCAAGGCTTGGACTGTTGGGGTCCCTCATCATACGATGGATGTGAGAAGACATGCAACTATATGGGGAATCATAAAGACATGGAGTTATTCCAAGAGGTACGAGGAATTCGAGAAGAATTGCTGAAGACGATGAGTATTTAGTATTTTGGCTCTTGGTATTTATGAGGTTGGTTTTCCTTTCCTATATATATAGTTGTATTATGAAAGAATAGAATAGGAGAGAGTACAAGTGTATCATTGTGTGCTTCACTGTGAGGGTTTTACAGTGAGGCTCTCCTCTCTCTCTTAAAGGAGGGAGAGCCTCTCCTCATGGTAGCCTCTCCTCATGGTAGCCTGGTAGCCTCTCCTCATGGTAGCCTCTCTTCATGATGTACTTACTGTGTCCGATGTGTGTATCGGTCCTAACTGGAGTGTGTTTCAGTTAGAGGTTGGTGTTCCTAACTGGAGTGTGTTTCAGTTAGAGGTTGGTGTTCCTAATTGGAGTGTGTTCCAGTTAGGAGGTTGCAGTTACAGATCTAGACATGGTCACCATTGGTGGTGCATGTGAGAGAAGAAAGAGAAATTGTTCGTTGTGAGGAGAAGACATGAGTTTGGGTTCTTCGACAAGACCAACTGTAGTTTATTTCTTTGGTTGTGATTTTATTTCAATTTGAAAGTTTCCACTTTAAATTTGTGTGTCATATATCTTTTATCCTGTATTGGTTTGCCTTGTCAAAACACACACAACATGGTGTTTGGGGATTTTGGTTGTTAAAATCCCAACATGGACGAGAGGCAAGTGGGTTTCCATATCTTGGCCACGTTGGGTTTATCCATTGTACGGTGACTTATATATAAGTTAATAAAATAGACTCGACTTTGAAACGACAATCCTTCGCTCCACTTCGCAACAATGGCGATCAGCCGAATTTCGAAGTTCTTGCAACTGCAGTAAGTGGGAATGAGATGGGGGATGGTAGTGGCAGTGCAGAGGACGTTCCAAAAGGCAAGGCAACAACACCTCCCTACACAGCCATTTTGTTACCAAATTACACTCAAGCGCAGCCATTTATGTTATCGAATTACCTTTAAGTTATATATATATATATATAGATAAGGCAACACCGGTATGTGCTGCCCCATATTTCCAGTGCACCAGTGCTATCCTTTATAGGTCGTTGGATCTGATCCAACTGTCTCTAATCACCCCACCCCCAATGCCTCCTCTCTGGCCCCGTAGGCTGACCAACATGGCTGCAGCCCGCTCTACCCGCTCGCTCCCTCGACTGAGGCCCCGTGCCACCCCTCGGCCGTGGCCCTGTGTCGCCCCCTCGGTCGAGCTCAGTGCTGCCCCCTTGACTAGGGCCCAGTGCCGGCCCCTCAGCCGCGGCCCTGACCCAACCGCCACCATCGCCCCCGCCCCCCCCGCTACCGCTGGCATTGTCCCAGCCATTGCCCACCATCACACCCACCACCGGTCGCAGTTGCGGCCGGGCTCGACTTGAGTCAAAAACTAGACTTGGTAGAAATTGACTCGGTATCGACTCGAGTCATTAAATAAAAATTTGACTCAGTATCAATTCGAGTCAAGTTAATAAATAATTAACTTGGTATCGACTCGAGTCAAGTTAATAAATAATTGACTCGGTATCGACTCGAGTCAAGCCAATAAAAATTGACTCAGTCCGGACTCGAGTCAATAAAATCTTGACTCGGTCCCGACTCGAGTTAATATTCTGAAATAATGCATCCTAACTCGGTAAACGGTTGAAAACTTAATTTTACGATCAACTATAAATTACAAAAAATGGCAGACTCTTATATATTCTGATAACATTTAAATTATGTTGATGAAGTCGGCAACACATCAAAATCAAAACAAATGAGAGCCATCTCATTTAACTTTCTTCCACATGATGAATAAAAGTACAAACTTACAAGTTACAAATTTGTCAAGTTTGATTAAAGTCAATAACAATTCATGGAAACAAGTTACAAATCACTAGCATTATACAGTCGGAGCTATCACCCTTCCAGATTCGGAGCTATCATAGTCGTTCTGCATCACTGCTTTGAGATTCGCCATCACCGCACTGACACCCCTGAATAGACGCCACGACTCCACTTTCAGATGGAACATTTTTTTGCCTACATATTTAAAAACAAAATATAGAAAATAATCACATAAATTATATATAACAAAGATCAAAACAAGGGTTGTGTTAGACAACATTACCGATGTGCTACAATTGCAGGGCAAGTGCGCTTATCATGCCCAACTCCCCGTTTATTGCAACCATGGCATAGCCTATCTTTTACCATATGGTCCATTGTAAGTTCTTTACCACTCTTCCATCTTTTACCACTTCCTTTTGTCTTTGATTGTGCCGGTGGATGTACTTGTATTCCATGCTGGACTTGTATTCCATGATGTGGATCATCTACCACATCTTCTACCAATTTCTCTATCTCTAAAAGTTTTTGCTTGGCGAGGTCAAATTTCTCAGATGATGAATATGTATTTTTGGCCCATCGATTAAATATACAGTGCAATTCTCCCCAATTAGAGAATAAAGTTTTGTTGAAATCAGCACGAAGTTCCACTCCATCACCGTCAAAAACAACTTCCTTTGCTATTTCAAGTGTCCATCTCTTCATGATATAGAGTTCAGGAAAAATATCCCCCTCATTCAATCTCAGTACATACAACAAATGCCTACATGGAATACCTTCACTTTCCAAAAGTTGACAACTACATGTGCATCTACTGTCAACTCCCTTGTAAGTAACACGTGCAACCAACTCTTTATTATTTCTACAACATGTTACATCATACTGTTCAATATCATCCTCATCTAATTTCTTACGAGATGAGCAACAAACCAAACTGTATTGTAATTCTTCTTGAAACTTATAAAACATTTTTCGAGTATAAACCTTTGTCATCTTAGATTCCATCTTGAATGGAGTGACCAATTTGGGGCTTTTATATGAGTTTTCATAAGATTCTTTTGCCTCGTTCAATCTTTGTCTTTTGATGGCTCTCTCAAATCTATGTATAAATTCAATAAGGCTATTTTTTTGTTCACATACCTTGAGTAAAATGAGTTTTGAGATTCACTTCGTTGCGAACTTCTTATACCAGCCAAAAATATACCTTTACTATACACAGGCACCCACGCATGACGAATTGCATATATGGATTTTAACCACTCATTTTCCTCCAAGCAATTGTCTTTCATTATTACACTCCAGTGTGATTCAAATTCTTCTTTTGTTTTTGGCACCATAAATTAAACTATAGAATGGCTCATAAAACTCCCTTCTGTGAGCAATTGCACCTAATTTTTCACTTTCCTTCTTAAGGATATGCCAAATACAAAGACGATGATATGTTGAAGGAAATGTCAATTTAATTGCTTTATCCATTGCAGGATCTTGATCAGTAACAATTGCCCCTAGATGCCTTCCATCCATGCATTTCAAAAATGTTTCAAACAGCCACACAAACGACTCAGTCTTCTCATTACACAAAAAACACATCCAAATGTAATTGTTTGCCTGTGATGGTTTACTCCGGTGAACGGTGCAAAAACAAGTGCATATTTATTTGTATCATATGTTGTATCAAAAATCATCACATCTGAGAAAAGTTGATAATTTTTTCTTGCAATTCCATCCGCCCAAAAACAATGCTTCAATCTACCCTCATCATCTACTTCATAGGAATAAAAAAAGGAGTCATTCATCTCTTTCATTTCCTCGAAATGTTCCAACAATAATTGGGCATCTATTTCCTTTATCTCTTCTTTACTTCTTGTCTGGGCATTTCTAATATCTTTCTCTGTACAACCAATATTTTCAGCCCCACCTGCTTCAATTTCTAGCACAGACATTAGTTGAGAAGTTCTTATGTTAGCCTCTCCAAATGTGTCAATCAAATTTCGGTGCACACTTGTAACATGCCTATGTGACCTGAGAAATTGAGTTTTTGATGGTGTCAGGAGTGCATGACTATGTCCTTCTTCAAAATGCATGACCTTCCATGTGCCCTCTGTATTTTTAGTTACCCTGATGCATGCATGACAATCTTCTCTAATTATAGGATGACTTCTCTTTTTCCTTTGTGGGGTATTTCTCTTTGTGCCTCATCTTCTTTTATATGTCCTTCTTTAGAACACACAAACACTTGCAACCATAACTCTTTTGTTCTCTTATGATAATTTGTACTATGTTTACGTAACCTAAATCCGGCCATTTTTGAGTAACTACTATAGAAGTTGAGTGCATCGTCTAAACAATCAAATTCCATTCCCACCTTCGGTTTAAACTCATCTTCTACACTAGGATAGACTGTTGTAATATGTTGACCTAATTCTTCTTCCTCATATCTGTTATCTTGATGATTGTCCATTCTTAAAAAATACAAAATTTATAAAAACTAAGATTATTTTCAACTAAAATAGTAGCAATAAACATAATTTAATTTAGTCAAAGTACTTTTTAACTCTTACCTGAATGCTCGTCTTTAGGCTAGATTTGTTCTTAGCTGACAGATG
>JAURVB010005538.1:0-65284 GCA_033002965.1 Piper betle
ATTAGAGCCACGTAGGCTTTGATGGACAGGGCCAAGTGGGAGCCCAAATTGTGGTGCATCCTTCATGATTCGTCTAACGATTTAGTGGTGTTTGTGAAGCAAGGATGTCTTTATGGTTGTGGTTGGGGTGCCAACAATTTATTATCCGGATTCCAATGTGAGAAAAGGAGAGATTGTCGATTAGTCCCATATCGGTCATAGATGAAGTTGGTGACTTGTATATAAGCTAATGGAAAAGTCTTATTTCTAAAGCTAACTTTTAGATTAAGAGAAGTTACTGATGTCTATTTCAAGTCCTTTTTGGGGGCCTAACAAGGCTAAGCACAATTCAACTAAATTGAACGATAGTAAACTCATCTTGGAAGTTTGGTTTTATCCTATTTTAGTTTAGATTAGAGCTCAATTATAACCAAATAACTTAATTCGATTTTCAGTCTGAACCGTTCTGAACGGAAGAAACCGCAAACCAGACCAACTCAGCCTCTCCCTCCACATCATGAATTGGAGAGAAAATTTTGATTTGAGTTTTGTTAATTAGTTGATGTTCAATTAAACCCAACTGCACTAATCTAATTCTGTTTGTTTAGTTTGGTTACTGTTTGTATTTCAAATCTTAATCAAATGCTAAATAATGTAGCATTCTGGTTTGTTTGAGTTTGCATTTTAACCAAAGCGGCATAATGATCAGCCCGAGTTTATTCTTCTTTGAATTGAGGCATCACTGGAAGAAGAGAAAGCTTGATTCTTCAAGAAGTGAGATTGTTCATTTGAATTCCATTAATTAGCATAAGCTCTATACATTGGGGTAAAAGCTTTGTTATCTATATAGATTAAAGTTATATATTTGTGTTTTCCAATATAAAATAATACTATGCTACAATGGTACTCTTAAGTTAGTTTAGCTAAAAATCTCTCTTATTGTAACACAAATGTTTGGGTTATCAATAAACTTTTGGTATTTCTTGGTCATGGAATGAGAGGACCCAGGTTCAATTTTCATCCAGGGTAGGGGTGCTAAGAGCTCAATCGAGATTAGAATCTACTTGATGTTTTTTGGCTCGAGCACACCTCCATTTGCTTCAATTCGACTCGAAGTTCGATATTTTATATTTGATACAATATTTTACATATGTTTTATGTAGTCATTCAAATATAGTGCAAAAATTAATAAACATAATTATATTCTAATGATGGTTTTACACAATAGCATATAGAATATGTTCCCAAACAAACTATTTGGCTTATAATTGAATTGAAATTGAACTATTTAAACATTTATAATTAATTTTATCTCAAATTATATAGAAAAACATTCATACATTAATAATACTTAAATCTTCTCTTCTTCAACTCAAACTCAACTTGGCTCAAAGCCTTTTGGACTTCAACTCAAACTCTAAAAAAAGAATCAGAATTTGAATATAGCTTAACTCAACTCAACTTGCTCAATTAGCACCCTACTGTGGCGCTTACTGTTTTCATCAAACTTGTTTCTTTTGTTTTTTTAAGTTTTACGTGTCGGAATATTGATTAAGTATTCATTTGAGCTAAAGCCTAATGACTTGAAGTTTAAATCTCTAGCAAAGTATCACAGAGAAATTAATAAAATATCTACATCATTAGATAAAACACTAGTTCTTGCATGGATCTCTAACTCCCTCGGCACTCCCTCCCCCTAGCCATACTCCTCCTTCCTCTGACTCTGAAGCTGGGAGAGGCATTTGTAGGGGCCTCAATCTTATCTACTATGGCATCATTGGATTGTGGGCAATGGCAAACTCATGCGTATAGGTTTGGATCCTTAAGTCGTAGGAATCCCTTCTGGTGTCCCTGCTCTCCAACCTGAATTTCATAATCTGTAGAGCAGGAATGTCTCCAAAACAACAATAATGGAGAGGGATGGGCTGTTAATCTTTTACACAAAATCTTTGTCCAGCTTCATGCTCAGTTCATCCTTAGGCTTCTTATTCAAAGCTCTAGTATTTCTGAACTTTATTTGGAAAGCTAGGAATGAGACAAAATTCAAATCTTTGGTCCCTTTTGTGAATTGTCTGGTAGCTTTATTAATAACTCCTCTAATAGACTAAGTTTACCATATAATTTGTGTAGAAAGCTCATACAACATGTATTTACTTTATCCTAACTAGTATAAACTGATAGGCTTATTCATCTCTTCAAAAGTTATTAATTAACTATGTTGAAGACCATATATACATGTTCACTAATAGATTGGATGTTATCTTGATAGGTATTGATTTTGGGATTAACTAATTAGATTAACTAATTAGAAGATATTGCATTCCACCCACTTAAGGAAATTTCGTCCCCAAAATTCTTATGTATGAGCCTATTAATCTAAATCTGCATCTCTCCCATTATTCAACATAGTCTCGAGGATTAGCTTTGATACCACTTGTAATGCCCCGACCCAATTAGCTGAAAATAATGGGCTTATTCATCTCTTGAGTAGTAGTTAACCCAGTTGAAGATTGTAAGGACATCCCTACTAATATATTGAATTTTACCCCAATAACTATTAAATATGGAACTAACTAGATTAATTAATTGGAGGATCTTACATTACTCCTTTAATTTTGCCTAGCTCCCTTCTAATTCATGTTATTTTGTTAATGTTGGTTTTGTTCTTGCTACTGATCATGAATGATGGGGCTTCTACTTAACTAATAAGAACGGTTCTCTTTTGTTGGCTGCCTCAAGAACAGTAAGTTGTATCTCAACCCAAGCTGCAGAATCCGAAGGATTAGCTCATGTTATTTGTCAAGTTGCCGCAATAGGCCTTGCGAGGTTTTTCCGTCTCGCTTACCTATTTGGCTGTTGTTGTTGAAGTAAACCCAGGAAATTTTTATTTGTAGAATTCACGCTTGTGGTCATTGCTGATCGATTATGCATTCTATGTATTAGTACGAATATAAATGTTAGTTGGATCCCACACTCCAGTAACAAAAAGCTTCGCTCATAAGCTTGCTTCCTTGGCCAGATCATCGGGAATTGTCTTTTCATTGTCACCTTTTGGTTTTTAACGCCTTGAATGGCGTTTTGCCAAAAAAAAACAAAAAATAAAAGATCAAAAGAAGAAAAAACCGACAATAATGGAGAGTATTTTTTATTTTAAGATATTTAATCTCACATCCAATAACTATCGGATTAAGATATAATATATTTGCATGAATGAGTTTATAATCTTCAACTTGATTAACAACCTTTTTAAGGTATAATTTGGCTCATTAATTTACACTTGAGCTTGGTTCATACATATTAAGGATTGGTTCAGATATAAGATATCCATAAATCCAATCCGTTTCTGATCCGTTTATATCTATAAACCTAGATCTCTCTCATCATGAAAACAATGTAAGAATTAAATAAAACAAAATAATTAATTAATTATCAAAATTTGAGTATATTGAAGGAGTCTAATATTATGAAATCTGTAAGAAAAATTTGTAGACATGCATAATAAAAATATTATAATTAAATAGTAACAGATCTAAAAATAATTAAATAATAACAAATCTAACATGTTTTTAATTTAAGGATCAATTAGCATGTCCGCTTGTACAACCATGGGATATATATAAACACCATTAAGGATCCCCCTTTCCACCAGACTCTTCATTCATTAACCACTTCAGAATATATAAAACTAGAGTTACATGGATCAATATTTGACATCCTTTTACTTCATGTTCATTAATCTTATATGAACACATAAGGTTAAGAGTTACAAAGAATTCTTACCCCTATAAGATGTTGACTAAAGTCTTTCTAGTAAAAAATTATATATATATATATATATATATATATATATATATATATATATATACTCTAAACCTTGAATACATAGCCATTAATGTGATAAATAATTTTAAACCATAATGTCAACAATCTCCCACTTTGTTTCAAAGTAATTATCAGATGACCGTGAACTTAATTGTCACTTTCATTTTTGCATATATACATGCATGTAGTTAATATGGGCCTACATAATATACGTACACTTTTATTAAAAGGTTGAGAATATAAAGTTGTCCTCATAGTACTGTGCACCCACACACATTCATACATTCTTACCTAGGAAACCAGGGTAAAGTTCTTCATAGGTGGAAGTAGAAGCCACTAAATTTTGAACAATAATAGCCCAACATTTTTCTAAATGAATCTTGTTAATTATACTCAATTGACACCTTTTCATTGCATCGTAAATGTCTCGATAGAAGAATAACCTAATAATATGTTTCTCCACGTGAAAAACAACAAAAAATTTTTATAATATTCAAAGAAAATAACTTCCTCAGTTGATAAAATGAATACAATATAATCAGCCTTCATAGACGATTGAACAATACATTCCGCTTTCTTACTTTCTGAGAAAATTATACTATCTCCAAATATAAAAGAAATTAATAGATCTCTTAACACAAACCTAGTGATCTAAGTTAGAATACCCTACTAACTCCAATTCAAAGCTTGGTATGATAAACAAAGGGCTTATTCCTCTTCGATCATCATGTAGCATGTTTAACACTTACCTAATGATTATTACCAGGATTTTAGAACCAGCTGAAAGTATTAATTTTAAAGGTAGGATTTGTTGAGCTGATCAAATACACTCGAGAGCATTCATAAAACTACCATCTGCTAATGTTGGAAATTTGATTTATCCAATTATTAGCTTTGCCAAGTTAGTTCGTCCATCAAGTAGATCTTCCTCCTATCAAATCGAACTATTCATTTTAAACTTAGGAGGACGAGTTAGCTTGTGTAAAGCTCAATTTATGCAAAGATCTAATTTTGATCATTTAAATTTCAATGGTGTAAAAGATTTTACCAAGGTCTTTTATTTTAAAATTATCAGACCGTCATTGGTGTTCTTCTGAGGAAAGATTCAACATTTTCAGCCAGAAGAATAACACTCAATATGTCTATGGATTTGTTTAATCTAAAAAAATGTATTTCATCCCTACACAAGTTTTTGTTGTCACAGGTCAAACTCATCGTCAAGGGACCCACTAAAATGAAGTTTATATCAATTTGGATAAAGCAAAATCATCAGAATTTCGAATAGGATGTCACATCCGAGTGTCAGATCATCAGAATAATATTGAAAATTAGTGATATGCTATGATCATTGGTTATGTATTTATAGAGAGTGAATGGGTGTTGCTCACGAAAATAAATGATTATATTTTTAAGCTAATGGTCATTCCACAGTAGATCATAACCTTTATGAAAGGTATTAAAACCTTTAGCCATTGAGAGGTTAATTATTAATTCTAATATTTCCCACTCACACATGATAGCTTATAACGGGCGTACATCTAAATGTTACAACCACCTACTCAAATATGATAACACTCATATGGAACAACCTATGCGACCGTTCAAGGAGATGGGAAAAAAAACAAACCAAATGATCATAATTTTCATTAAAATATTTTCTTTAAGTATACTTCCACTTGCATGCTTTTCTGGTAACGGTTAAATATTTAGATGAGGAAATTATTGAAGATGGCTTCTATCAACATTGTGAGGAACTTCTATTACCTACGAAAGCTCCCACTATCAAAATGTTGCCATCTATTTTAACATTTTTACCTTATTCTTAAGGTGCAAATTAATATGTTTGCTTTCACTGATCATTTAGTCCAAATCATTTATGTACAAAATATTTTATGTGACAAGGGACCCACCATGACTAGAGAGTAATGAAGAGTCACTAGCCATTAAATTTTGTACAAGGAAATATATACATAAAAATGGATGAGACAAAAAATTCTAGAGACACAAATTTCAAATAGTCATGCAGAATCCGATAACAGGACATTTGGAACTTATGAAAGAGAGTGAGTGAAAGAAGTCTTCTCACCACTCAGGGTATGAGCTTATACTTTTGGTGGTGTTACTTGGCGCTTTGCTGCTCTTCTGACTTCATCTTCTTCCATCTTCTCTTGCAACATTTTCATCTTGGTCATGGTCTCCCCAAGTCATTCCTCAAAAATGCCAGGACAGTTAATGAGCTTTGAATGGGTGGTTGTGGTTGTGGTTGTGTAATAGCGTGTTGTGGTTGTGTAATAGCGTGTGGAGGCAAAGCTGATGCTTGGGGCAGTGTAACAACTCAGCCCAAAGTACAAATTAATGTGTTTAAGTCATCTTTCTAAAGTGATTAATCAAGATCTTACCCAGTGAGACTATGTTGAAAGATCTCATAATCCACCCATATTAGGAAATTTCGTCCTCAAAATTCTTACTCTTGGCCTTCTGCTAGCCCCAGCCCACTATATAATACGAAACCAGGCTGTTCTGATACTATTTGTAACAATCCAGCCCAAAGAATAAGGCCTAAGTCATCTCACTTATAAACCTGCCTCAATAGCGATTAGATGTGAGACTAAGCGATTAGATGTGAGACTAAGGTAAGATACCTCACAAGAAAGTTGATCCAATATCTTGGTCAAGGCATTGGGTAAGGAGGTGAGCATGGTGAAGGTCCATAACAACCATATCCGGCCCAAGCCAACGGAAATGACACCAAATATGGTTATTACATCATAGAATTGAGGTTGATCACTTAGATACAAAGAGTAACTAAGATGAGGGCATAGAGTATGGCAATACATGTGTGTGGGAAGGGCCATCAAATTTGTTCGCTAAGACTGGTGGAATGTGGAAGGAGCTTTTGTTCAGCTTCTTCCTGCTGCTTTGCAAGTGAGGCACCACTAGGGGAAATTCCATGTGGGAAATATGGTGGAGACCAAAATGGTCCAAAGGTTAGTTCTTGAGGTGGCACGTGAGTAGCTACAGATGTGAAGTGCTAGTACCAGAGTTGTTGACCGGCACCAGGTCATTGGTAAAGGCCTTCGAGTTTGTTCCTCAAAAGGTTGGAGGTTCTGTAAGGACTTCCAGAGGTGCATGTTCGACTTCATCATGTTGTAATTGGGGCGGCTCAATGTGTAGTGAATGTGTAGTTGATTGAGATGTTTGTTGTTACTGGGTGATGAAAGATAGGACTTGCTTGAGTGAAGCATGGAGTTTGCAAATATGCTTATCCTTTTGCTTGAATACATGTTCAAAGTCTTGCCTTCCTTACGATTACTCGTTCGAGACATTCACCATCTCCAGGAATCTACATCAATGGATGTAGATATGGCAGGGTCTCCAAATGGAGGAGTTGTGGTCTTCTTTGTTTGTCTTGCTTCTTGTGATGGGAGGTCGCGTTGTTGATAGGAAAAGTTTCAAGCAATCTCAATAGCACTACAACTTTTGTATGGGTCCCCAGTAAAATCGCCAATATATTTGGTCGCAAATTTTCATGCCCCCTCACACAATGGAGGGCTGAGACGCAGGTGCAAGTGGATGATTGAATCGAGGGTTCACCCGAGGCACCCTTGTTACTAAAAACGTTCTAACTATCGACATGATGTCAAAATACAGGAAAACAAGGTTAATAAAAGTACCTCTTTCCCTGCCTCCGAGTTGATTAACTATTTGAGAGTAAAGCCTTATTCTTCTTTGAAGTGTCTCATTTCCCCCTCCTTCCCCGCCCCGCCCGGCCGAACAAACTCACTTTCCTGAGCTACTGAGTATCTGAGTTTAGTAGCTTCTAAGTTAAGGAGTTTTTGAGCCGCTTCGAGTGTACACTAGTGGTGAAGCGAGTGAGCAAAAGCCCTCGGGGGGCTTATGAGTTTTAACTATCAACATGATATCAAAATATAGGAAAACAATTTCACTTTCTTTTTTCTTTCGAAAACACTCAAGAACTGTTAATATGTGTAATTGTATTAATGATATGTAGCCCATTATCACGCTTGGAATACTAAAAGAATCTCGGAATATCAATAGAGGTGGTTGTTTGTTGTTCCATGGAGGATGAAGGGTCTCAAAGCTTCTCTATAAATTGAACTTCATTTTGCCTCATTCTGAAAATAAGACAAGCAGAGGAAACAAGACAAGAAAGACAAGAGGCGAGAAAAAGAGAGAGATAGAGAAGAGATATAGAGATAAAGAAGAGGAAAAATATTATTCACGAGTTTAATCTTATACGGAGTATTGAGAAGAGAGAAATCTTGTAATCTAAATAGTATAGGTTAAGTGAGTAATCTTCTTCTACATCTCTATATGTTTGATGACTATAATCTTTGGTTGAAGTAGTGAATTGTTCATTGTTGTCCCGTGGTTTTTGACTCTCGATAGAAGGAGGGTTTTCCACGTTAAATCTTTGTTCCTTTGGTTTTGCTTTATTTTATTTCTGAGGCATTATTTTCCCAAATCTTGTGTTCGATGTTGTTGATCTCCCACTTAGGGGATTTTTCTCAACAATTGGCGTCGTCTGTGGGAACTTTGGGTCTCATTCAATCGGATCTTGATTTGAGTGGGAGTCATGACAGACACTTCCAAGACTGGGAAGATTGAGAAATTTGATGGAACAAATTATCAATGGTGGAGGATGCAGATTGAGGATCATCTATACGAGAAGCAACTACATCAACCGCTTGTAGGTACCAAGTCAGAAGCGATGTCAGCCGAGGAGTGGGCCTTGTTGGATAGGCGAGCCTTAGCTATCGTTCGATTGTGTTTAACACAGTCGGTGGCATTAAATGTCTCCAAATAGACAACCGTCAAAGGGTTGATGGAGGCATTAGCTGGTGTTTATGAGAAGTCATCAGCCTCTAATAGGTTATTTTTGTTGAGGAAGCTTGTCTCTTTAAGGATGTCCGAAGGTAAATCTATTGCTAATCATTTGAATGATTTCAATAAAATATGGGCACAACT
Source organism: Piper betle (assembly GCA_033002965.1). Lineage (NCBI taxonomy): Eukaryota > Viridiplantae > Streptophyta > Magnoliopsida > Piperales > Piperaceae > Piper > Piper betle. The sequence goes on from JAURVB010005538.1 coordinate 8,791, forward strand.
TGAATTTGTGGAGATGACCTTTAGTGAAGATATTAAATCTTTAATGTTCATGTGTTCTTTGTCAGAGAGTTGGGACACGGTAATTACTTGTATAAGTAATGCATCAAAAGAACAACTAAAGTTTGATGAAGTGCTAGGTGCAATCTTGAATCAGGAGATGATGAAGAGGAGCATGGTAGATAGCACACCGTCCATCTCGGGTACAGCTTTGTCGGTGGACAAAAGCAAGGGCAAAGAAAGAGGAAGAGGTCAAAGTAGAGGTCCTAAGAACCGAGGGCGCTCTAAATCCAAAGGAAAATTCAAGGGTAAGCCTACTTGTTGGATTTGTGACAAGGAAGGACATGTAAAGAAGGATTGTCCCGAGCGAGTCAAGAATGTAGCTAATGTTGTTGATGGTCATGAAGAGAAATTTTGTTTATCTGCTCATGATGATTACAACATAGATACATGGTATATTGATTCAGGTGCTTCATTTCATTGTACTTCTCACAAAGAATGGTTTTGTGATTTTGTCAAGAGTGAGTTTGGATACGTAACTATTGGCAATGGTCAGAAGTGCAAAATTGAAGGTAAGGGAGTAATTCATTTGAAGATGCATGATGAAGGTAAACTTATTCTCAATGAGGTCAGGTATATACCTGAATTGAAGAAGAATCTTATATCTGTTAACAAGCTGGACCAAGAGGGCTATAGGATCACATTCAAAAACAATCAGTGGAAGATCAGCAAGGGAGCATTGGTAGTGATCAAAGGGAAGGCGGTGGGCACACTTTACCCATTGTCTACCAAGGTATGATCCATTTGTTTCTTTGGCCGCTGAGAAGAATGACATAATAACGTTATGACATAGAAGGCTTGGTCACTTGAGCGAGAGTGGGATGAGGATCTTACAATCCAAGAAGGTTTGGACAGGTATAATTGATTCTAACTTTGGTTTTTGTGAAGACTGTGTTTTAGGTAAACAGAAACGGGTCAGCTTCATAAAGGATGGGCGAGAGATGAAATCCAAAAGGTTGGAGTTGGTTCATACAGATGTTTGGGGGCCAGCCCATGGTAAATCTTTTGGAGGTAATTTCTATTTTGTTACCTTCATTGATGATTTTAGTAGGAAGACATGGATCTACACTATTAAGAAAAAATCAGAAGTCTTTAGCATTTTCAAGATATGGAAAGCCCGAGTTGAGAATGAAACAGGTTTGAGATTGAAATGTCTTCTGTCGGATAATGGCGGAGAATATTGCAATAAGGAGTTTGACTCCTATTGTGAAAAGCGGGGGATTAGAAGGATCAAGATAGTGCCAAGGACACCACAACAGAATGGGGTGGCGGAGAGAATGAATAGGACCATCCTAGAGCGAGCAAGAAGCATGAGGGTTCATGCTGGACTCCCTTTGCATCTTTGGGGTGCCACTATGGATACAGCTGTCTATCTAATCAACCGAAGTCCATCAAGCATCTTAGATGGAAAAATACCGGAAGAGGTATGGTCTGGTAAGAAAGTTGACTACTCTTTTCTTAAGGTCTTTGGTTGTATTGCATATGCACATATTGATAGGGAATCAAGAAAGAAGCTTGATTCAAAATCCGTCAAGTGTGTATTTCTTGGATATGGAGGTGACGAGTATGGTTACCGAGATGTGGGATTTCGAGAACAACAAGGTGTTTCAAAGTCGGGATGTTGTATTCAATGAAGAGTGCATGTACAAAGACAGGAAGAAAGAAAAGAGTGAGGAGTCTAAAGAAAAAGAGTATATGGAGCTTGATGAGATAGATGAAGAGATACCAAGTGCTGAAAATCAAGGATTTGTTCCAAGTGATGAGGAACAATTATCTTCTAAGGAGACCGAACAAGAAGGTGAGTCATAGGCTAATCAACCAAATGATGATGAATCAGATTCTGAATATTCTGATGCACAAGTTGAAATTGATGACTCAGAGCCACCACAAGAGATAGTTGTTGCTCCAGAACCAAGGAGGAGCACAAGGGTCAGAAAGCCTACTCAGAAATTAAATTTAATTGTACAACATGTTTTGTATACTGATGCAGGAGAACTGGAGTCCTATGATGAAGCCATGAGTGACAAAGCTCATCTTAAGTGGGAGTTGGCCATGAAGGATGAGATGTCATCATTGGAGAAGAATCATACATGGGAGTTGGTGAAGTTGCCACCAAAAAGGAAGGTTCTACAAAACAAGTGGATCTATCGGGTCAAGTCTGAAACCGGTGGTGTACAAAGGTATAAGGCAAGACTTGTGGTGAAAGGTTTTGGTCAAAGAGAAGGAATTGATTTTCATGATATATTTGCACCTGTTGTAAAAATGACTTCTATTAGAATTATTTTGAGTATTGTGGCTGTAAAGGGATTGTATTTAGAACAGCTTGATGTAAATACAGCTTTCCTTCATGGTGATTTGGAGGAGGAGATCTATATGGAACAGCCAAAAGGATTTGAAGTCAAAGGTAAAGAAAATATGGTGTGCAAATTGAAGAGGAGTCTATATGGACTCAAACAAGCACCAAGACAGTGGTATTTGAAATTTGACAAGTTTATGTTAGATAATGGATTTGCTAGGAGCAATTTGGACCATTGTGTATATCTACAAAAGTTTAATGATGGCAATTACATTATTTTAACTTTGTATGTAGATGACATGCTTGTTGCAGGGACTTGTATGGAGAAAATTGTTAATCTCAAGATGAGGTTAGCCAAGAGTTTTTCCATGAAGGACTTGGGTGAAGCAAAACAACTTCTTGGGATGCAAATTACCCGAAACAAGAAGAGCAAGAAGTTGTGGTTATCTCAAGAAGGGTATGTGAAGAAAGTTCTTGAGAGATTCAACATGAATGAATCTAAGCCGGTGACTACTACTTTGGGTAGTAATTTCCAATTGTCAAAAGAACAAGGTGCTAAGAGTGAGGAGGATAAAGCTCACATGAAAACGGTGCCTTATGCTTCAGCTATTGGAAGTCTTATGTATGCTATGGTGAGTACAAGACCAGATATTGCACATGCAGTGGGAGTAGTGAGTAGATTCATGAAGAACCCAGGAAAAGAACACTGGAAGGCAGTGAAATGGATTTTCAGGTATTTGAAAGGAACTTCTAATTACTGTTTGTGTTTTGGGGGTGATAATATTGATGTGCAAGGTTATGTGGACTCAGACCATGCTGGAAATAGAGACAATGGCAGGAGTACATCTGGATATATCTTTACAGTTGGTGGAACTGCAGTGAGCTGGGTTTCCAAATTGCAAAAGATAGTTGCTCTATCTTCAACTGAGGCTGAATATGTGGCTGCTACAGAAGCTAGCAAGGAGTATATTTGGATTAAAACTTTAATGAATGAGTTAGGTTTTAATGGGGTTGATTGCAGGTTGTACAGTGATAGTCAAAGTGCAATCCATTTAGCCAAGAACTCGGCATTTCATTCTAGGACCAAGCATATTCGGTTAAGGTATCATTTTATCAGATCTTTGTTAGAAGAAGGTAAATTGAAGTTGGAGAAGATAGATGGCAAAAAGAATCTGGCAGACATGTTGACTAAATCGGTGGAGGGACAAAAGTTGAGTTTTTGCTCAACTTTGGTGAACTTGCACTAACATGCAGGTGAAGGACTTATGCAACGAACAAGTGGAGGAAGAATTAGGACTGGTGTGTTCCAATCGGACTCCAAGTGGGAGATTGTTAATATGTGTAATTGTATTAATGATATGTAGCCCATTGTCACACTTGGAATACTAAAAGAATCTCAGAATATCAACAGAGGTGGCTGTTTGTTGTTCCATGGAGGATGAAGGGTCTCAAAGCTTCTCTATAAATTGAACTTCATTTGCCTCATTCTGAAAACAAGACAAGCAGAGAAAACAAGACAAGAAAGACAAGAGGAGAGAAAATAGAGAGATAGAGAGATATAGAGATAAAGAAGAGGAAAAATATTATTCACGAGTTTAATCTTATACGGAGTATTGAGAGAGAGAAATCTTGTAATCTCAATAGTATAGGTTGAGTGAGTAATCTTCTTGTACATCTCTATATGTTTGATGACTATAATCTTTGGTTGAAGTAGTGAATTGTTCGTTGTTGTCCCGTGGTTTTTGACTCTCGATAAAAGGAGGGTTTTCCACATTAAATCTCTGTTCTTTTGGTTTTGTTTTATTTTATTTCTCAGACATTATTTTCCCAATATCTTGTGTTCGCTGTTGTTGATCTCCAACTTAGGGGATTTTTCTTAAAGTGCAATTTTTTTCTTCTCACTTTTGGGATGTCTTCTTGATGTTGTGTCAATCTTTGTTGATTCTGTCAATCCGAGTATGTCTTGATAGGAAAGGATCATATTTATAAATGGTGATGGAAGTACGAAGAGGCTTCTTTCACTCACTCTCTTTTACAAGCTTCAAATGTTCTCTTCTTGATTCTTTGAAACGTCTCTCGAATTTGTGTCATGTCTCTTCCATTTTTGCGTATATGTTCACTTGTGTCTCTGCAATGTGTGCCACGTCTCTTCCATTTTTATGCATATATTCACCTGTGTCCCTGAAATTCGTATCATGTCTCTTCCATTTTTGTGAACATATTCCCTTGTATATAATCTCATGACTAGTGAGTCTTCATTATTCTCCGATCAGTGTTAGTCCCTTGTCACATAAAATATTTGTACATATAATCATATAATGAATAACTAACAAAGAAAACATACAGGTTTTAGGGCACCTACCTAGCTAATGAACAAGCACACTTAACTTCGAAGTTATGAATGGATCAATGCTGGTATGATCGCACCTACCTGAAGAGAGGGAGAGGGGGAGAGGGAGAGAGAGAGAGAGAGAGAGAGAGAGAGAGAGAGAGAGATCATGTTTGGCAATGCAATGATGTAATCCTATAAGTGCTCTGGACACTCAACCATCTCTAGTGTCTAGCATGATTTCGAAGTTCTATAAGTTCCCAATGCTCTATCTAACCCCCAGTGTTCTACATAATCACAATGGTCATAAACTTGCCATAAGTCTCCTTGTTTACTCTACTTCTGCACCGTCCATCAAGGATCCTTTAAATTTTAATTATATATTTTGTAATTTTATCATACCGACCTTCACATCTTGAGTATGACATGCTAAGATATGTCTTGATCCTAATCTCTTGGTAAAATGATAAAATCCCTTATCTGATATAAAATCTCAAATCATTACAAAACACCCCATCTCTTAAATTGAGAAAATACACTTCATGAAGAGGCACAATTAGTTCCAAAATTTCTTAAGAATGAGCTCTCACATTTTTCATTCATTAAGGGTAGATGAATATCTTTGGGCTATTCAAAATTGCACTTCAAGATTTATTGACGATGAAATAATCTATACTTGTTATGTCAAGCTGGGATATACTATCAAGTAAAACATTTTCCTGAAATATATGGTTACTATTTTGATATAACTTTTGTGGTTGGGATTACAACTTAGTCATATAGTGACATGTCTTTATGCAACGTGCACAAGGTAACCATTAGGAGTTACAGCGGGATGGTAACCATTAGGTGACACTTCCTTACCGTTGAGTGGAGAAAGATTAAAATGGATGTCACAGGTAAGATAATATATGATGGTTACCCATGACACTTTGCTATATAAGATCCATATCAGTAATGAAAAGTTACATTACTGTACTTGGGTTCCTAAGGAACCTTAAAATATTGGTGTCCGGCTAATGAGCCGCATTGTCCAGGAGCTATTATGGATCTCAATGACCATATCTTTATCATATACCTATCATATAATGTAAAGTGGATCATTCAAAAACCATGGCTTTTCAAGTTCTAAGGTCACGCAATTTCCACATTAATTATACTTCTTTCTTTTATCAGTCTCAAACTCACACTTTACTTTAGAAAAAGAGCTTAACCAAAGATAAACCACACAAGAACTAATGAATTTACTTAGGCAACCAAGAAATCTAATTGTAATCTCAATTTACCAAAAAAGAACAGTTGTTTCCCCTAATTAAACACTAATTCATTGCAACACTAAGCTTTGTACATCTGTTTGGTTGACATACTAAAGAAACTAGACAAGATGTCGCGCCATGCGGGACCTATAGTACACATAAATTTTAATTTTATGGACAAACTCTCGTTGAATAATGAGATAGACTATAATAATTAAATATCTTAGATATAGATTTTTATTAACTGTAATGATAGATCATAATTGAATAAGAAGATATACTAAATTGATTTGATTTATTATTTTTTACTTTTATTGTATATATATTTTAATTGGTTAAATCGCATGCTTTTAATTAGTGGCCGGTATTGAATTCCCCTTTAATTAATAACTAGACAATATGTCATGCCAAGAACGACCTATACCTAATAAATTTTAATTTTATATATGAACTCTAATTGAATAATAACATAAGAGTATAATAATTTAATATCTTAGATTTAGAATATGATTGACTTCAAAAATGTAACTTATTTGAATGAAAAGAAGAATTTTAATTATTTAATTTTTATTATGCATTTTTTCGAGACAAATAAACAGACTCTTATTAGTAAGAACTTAACAGTGGAGGTTAGTTAGATTTGAGCCCATGCCCTTATACTGTAAAAGCTATTTTTATTACTTCTTTTAACTAATTGAAGTTAGTGAGATTTGAACCCATGACCCTGTGAAGGAGGTATTTTTATTTAATCCATTTAGCATTTTCTCGAATTTTGATTGGCTAATTGTCCTATTTTTAATCTTAGCTAGGATTGAATTCACCTTTTATTAATTAATATATGTGTGTGTGTGTGCCTACTTATATATATATATATATATATATATATATATATATATATATATATAAAAGAGTAGATTTAAAATCTTTAAAATTTTTAGATGGTCAAACCTTATTAAAAGTGGTTCTAATTATTTGGAATAATAAGATAAGAGTATTTTACATTAAAAATGATATTTGTTGAACTATTTTATGTACAAATTAAACTTGACTACATCCAAGCATGAGCATAAACTAACTAATCATTATAACTATCCTGTGATACTAGGTCCTATGTGATAAAAATTTTCCATCCAAATATAAGAAGGAGGAATTTTTCCACTTTGGAGACCTTCTTGGATGTAATTATGATTATTTTTAACATGAAACACACCAACATGCACTAATATATCTATTAAATATAATGGTTACATACTATAATATGTAAAGTTTGAACACTTCAAATTTTCATATACTTTATATTTTTTAATGTCAACCAAACAAACCCTAAGACATCTTTCAAGGGCCTGATATTAATACAATTGAAAATTAAACAAGGCATGTAACTAGTTCCTTAGCGTAGTTTGGAATAATAGATAACTTTGACCGGATATCTAAAATGAAGTACTATTTTTCATTGTTAATTTTAATTTATATTTCAGCTCTGTTTGATTGGCATGAAAAAGATGTAAAATGTTTGAAATTATCTTCGATATAGACAAGGAGTTAGTGATTATGCAAATGTAAGATGTAAAATATTTTCACAAAAATTTTTTTCCTTTTACTTGTATTTTTTATAAGAAATTGGTGAAGATCAAATTTCATGGTTCTGTGTTTGGTCACTAATGTTGCTTGTTGATCATTACAGCCATAGATCTCGTATCCCAACCTAATCACCAAGAATAGCTAGACTCTACCTCAACCTAATCACCAAGAAGAGCTAGACTCTACTCAGTCTTTCAAACTTTCAGAGTTGCCATCATAGCAAACATTTGTTTCATGCATGAGAGCTAACGTTTACTTAAAATGCTATAAGGTTGTACGCATGTTCTTTAAACATCATACAGAAAATTTGAGAGATGTTCTCCACTTCCAGCGTTTTTATGAAGAATGGTGATTTGGAACAAAATATTTATTTATTTTGTATTGTTGGGGCATCATCGAAGCATGGTGAATGCGGAGATTAAGATTGAGAGGAGTGAAACATGAAGGATTTTTGGAGTATGATGAGGCTTCTACCTAGACAAATTTCTTCCACCAATAAAAGTGTTGCATTTATTTCATTGTTTTAATGTACATTTAAGTTGAAATAATTAAATTGCTAAAGAAAAGGTTGATCATTAAACTATAATTATTATATTTTTCGTCTCCTTATTTTTATAATACTCATGAATGAAGTTTTAGACTCCAATAACAGATCATAATTGCTTCCTGCGGAGCCTTTTCTAGTTTGCAAGAAAGGCCAGCCCAATATCCTTAGAGCCAGGCCAGTATGAGCATCAGCACACATTGCTTACATGAACATGTTTTATTTTTATCGGCTCCGCATCAGGCTAGAGGGAGAAGGAAAGGTGAAGTTATGAATTTGTAGTACTTATATTACCCTCATCACCTTCATCGTCCTAAAAGTCAAACACGGTATTTCTACGATTGTTGTAAAAAGCATGAAGTTCTTTTGTCTCTTGCACAGCACATCGAATATTGTATTCACCTAATTTTAATGAACAATAATTCTTTCTTTTCCATTATGAATATTCATTCATTATGATATATTATATATATATATATATATATATAGTGTTTTCTCTCCTAAACTAATTTTGACCGATTCATAAATGAGTCATGAATCACCATTGTCACCATGATTTTGCATATTTCTATATTTGATTATTATATGATAAAGATATAAAATAAACAAGGGAAAAATTAATGTAAATTACACTTCATATAACTTATATGAGCCACACATTTCATTTGAACATTTTTTAGTTGGTTCCACAAAATAATATTTATACATAATAAAAGACTAGTGTATAAGTCGGAGGGTTGATAAAATTTTAGCTCTTTTTATATCATTATGACATATTTTTAGATTTTCAAAATATGCGCGATGTAATAGATAATTTAAAATTAATTTTTATTAAAATTACTTTGATAATTAAGGTGAAGGGGTTAGAAGTGTTAAATTGAATTGAAATTTTATAATTATCCTTATCACTTATATTGTTATTTGTCTGTATGGACTATGAGTAGTGAGACCAAGTAAACTACTCTAAATAAAAGGTGTAGTTTCATATAAGTTATATGAAGTGTAGCACATATATATACAAAGCTCTATATGTAAAATACAACAGAATTAAACTTATAATCTTCTTATTGCTAATGTTTTCCCTATTAAGGACATTTAGTACTTTCAAGTTTATAAACCTTGTTTAAGAAAATTTTATTTTATAGTTAAATATAATTTAACAAAAATATTTACTTCAATGTTATTTTTTATTTTAATTTTATTAATCTTGATAAATTAATTTTCATATAAACATATTTAAAATTTAAATAATGTTGCCAATTCAAAATAATCAATGAATCAGTCATGAACTATTTTAAACTAGTTCGATCCAAAGTTTTTTAAAATCTAATTAAATTACTGATTTCGATTTTTACAACAATGGCACCAAATATGGAAGAACCATATTGAAGAAAAGGTGGACGTTGAGGAAAGTTGACGACATTACCATTTTCCTCCGTTTCTACCTTTTCCTTTTAGCGAGGCTTCTTGGAAGAAAAGGAGGACGGCGGAAGTTGGGGGACCAGGCCTATCCTCGGCCCTAACATCTCTATAAAAATCATTCAATTTTATGTGTTTTTTTGTGTATTTTATGGTAAGCTCCCAGAAGAGTTCTTCTAAATGGCCCTCGAAAATTACATCACTGAAAAAAGTATTAAGTAAATTGTGAGAAAATAACAAAAAAGTAAAGATAGTTTACACCTACTGGAACAATAAAAAATAATTTGAGGAAAAAATCAATTAAAGAAACACTTATACTACTACTTTTTAAAATTGATGACTTGCACCCCTCTTGTCATCGTTAAATAAGATAGTAAGGTGTTAGACTTGATAATGTGGTTAAAATTGGCCACATAGTCTCCATGATTTAGTCTTATATCGTGACAAACAGCCGGGCCATGCCATCAGAAGTGAAAAAAATTTGTGAAGAATTTTATGAGTTGGCTTCATAGTCAATTATTTATTAAATTCTCTGTGCACTACTAAAATTTTTCTCTTTCCCTCACCTTGAATTTGACTAGCCTAAATAAATTGTCATGATCTATATGGCTATTTAATGACCCAATTACATTAAAGGTGGGAAAATTTTAGTGGGGTAATATTGCTCTTATTTGTCTTCCTGAAAAAGGGGATTATGTAATAGTCAGGAAGACTTGAACCAGGTCATCACCTTGCTTAAAACATTCCATGTTCCACACGCTTTGCAGAAACATATGAGCAACCTCAACAAAGAGACATGATAGTGCAACCTCATAGAAGGGAAAGTTGCCATTGCCGATACGTTACATGACTTGCACAGGAGAATGCCACTTCAACCGTCTACACATCTTACTCTATTCATTATAACTTCTCTATTCATTGTCCAATGCTTCCCGACTTCAAATGTTAGATATCAGTGAAAACAGGTTCAGTGGCAAAGTCCCTCAAAAGATAGGGAACTTAAGATTTCTCACAAACTTGGGGCTAGGGAATAATCACCTTAGAAATGATGGCCATTTAAATTATCTGGATTCGTTGACAAATTGCTCAGAGTTAGCATACCTGAGTTCATATGAAAACTCTTTCACGGGACGGGTGTCATCCATATCCAATTTTGCTTCTAAATTAGTAAGGCAGGAATTGTCAACAAACAGATTCTGCCCCCACATATTGGCAATTTGGTGGGATTACAACCCCTCAGTATATAAAAGAACTTTTTGACAGGTAATATTCCACCTGGGAACCTTTCTGAACTGAGATTGCATGGCTTATCTATTAATAATCTTCATAGAAAAATTCCACCTTCCATTTGCAATGGAAGCAACTTGCTTGTATTGTACCTAGCTGTCAACAAGTTAGAGGGTAAAATACCATCTAGTGTAGGGAAATGCAACAAACTACTTAGATTGCAAATATCACGAAACAACCTTAACGGCAGCATACCCAAAGGGCTTTTCACAATTTCTTCCCTGTCCATTTTTCTAGATATTTCTCACAATTTTCTGAATGGAACATTACCCAAGAAATTTAAAATTTGAAGAATTTGTGGGATCTTCCAATTAGTAACAATAGATTGACAGGCGAGATCCCTAGCTCTTTAGGATCTTGTACGAGCTTGGAGAGTTTCTATCTACAAGGTAATTTCTTCCAAGGAAGGATTCCTGTGTCTCTTGCGAATGTAAAAAACCTTCAAGAAATACACCTTTCACAAAACAATCTTTCTGGTCCCATTCCAAACTTTCTAGGGGAACTGAAATCGTTGGAGTTCCTTAACTTGTCATTCAATAACCTCAAGGGAAATGTTCCTGATAAGGGAGTCTTTCAAAATGAGAGTGGAGTAGACTTGACGGGCAATAAATTGCTTTGTGGTGGTCCTATTCTTCTTCATTTACAAGCATGTTCAACAGAAATCCATGAGGAAAATATGTACAAAGTTTTGCATGTGATTATCCCATTGCTCTGCTTCTCATTTGACCTCATCTCCCTCTTGTACTTTACGGGTATATGTCATTGGAGAAGAAAATTAAGGAACAACCCTCTACACCCATTCTATGTGAGAAATATCCAAAAGTCACATACCAGAATTTGATCAAGGCAACTAATGGATTCTCATCCGAGAGCTTGGTAGGCGCTGGAAGATATGGGACAGTGTATAAAGGAGCACTCGAACAAGAAGGAACCATTGTTGCAATCAAGGTGTTAAACCTTCAATTGCATGGAGCAGGTAAAACATTCAATGCAAAATGCAAAGCCTTGAGAAACATTAAGCATCACAATCTTGTGAAGATCATAATATCATGTTCAAGTATAGACCATCGAGGCAATGATTTTAAAGCTTTGGTGTTCGAGTTTATTCCTAATGGGAGCTTGGAGTCTTGGCTATATAAATCACACAACCCAGAGAAACATTAGAACATCTGAATTTAGTTCAAAGACTAAATGTGGCCATTGATATCGCTTCAGCACTGGATTATCTTCATAATCAGTGCCATGATTCAATCATTCATTGTGACTTGAAGCCAAGCAATATTCTTCTATACGATGAAATGGTAGCACATGTTGGTGATTTTAGATTGTCTATGTCTATCAATATACATTCAAGCAATCCATCCCGAGGTGGAAATTGTTGGGAAATAGACGCTTCAGCGGAAACAACCCAGAAAATATTTCCCCTCAAGATGAAATGAAAACAAATATAAAATGGATAGGAGACACCAAGAAAAAAATGGATGGAAACTTTTCTCCCAATTTAGAGAAAGAAAACCAACCTACTCTATCAACTTTGATTAAGAAAACTCTTACAATCAAGTATCGAAGAAAAAAACTCTCCTAACCCAAATCAGACCAATAACAAGATCTGAAAATACAATTCTTGAGAATACAATATATGAGAAATTGAGAAAACTAACATACACCTCAAAAGAAAATTGGATCAAACTCACACCCTGGATGACGACCCCTACTTCAACTTGAGATGATGTAAACTTCTCCAAACTCTCCCTATATGAGCCAAATGTGCTCAAAAGCTCTCAAGAGGATGTTGTTTCTAACATCAGAATTCTCCTTTATATAGAAGATTATGAGTAGAATTCTAAAGGCCAACTCATTACACTTCTATCGCAAAGGACGAAATCACACATCGGAATACCAAATGCCAACTATTAGTGTGATAACCAAAAAACCAAAAACTAGTAATTGAGTTTTTCAATGTGAATGGGTGAGGAAACTCAACAGAAATAGCACAATGGCAATCAAGGGAACCATTGGGTATGTTCCTCCAGGTAATCATATTTCTTCCAATCAAAACTTTTTCTTTTTTCTATTTCCCTTCCAACTTGTTGATTTGTATGAATAGTAAGATGGTTAACTTGCAGAGTATGGCATAGGAGGCGAGATATCCACAAGAGGGGATGTGTATAGCTACGGGAGTTGTTCTGCTTGAGTTGTTTATTGGAAAGCGGCCAACTGATGAGGTTTCGCTGAAAGGATTAAGCATCCATGAATATGTGAAGCATTGCTTTCCCTCAGCAAGTTGCGGAGATAGTTGATCCTAAAATCATTCCCGACGAGATTCATAACCATGGGGATACAATGGAATGTTTAATGACGATTCTTCAAGTTGGAATAGCTTGCACAATGATGCCACCTATGAACGTCCAACAATCAAGGTTGTGCTCAATGATGTTCGTGCAGTTCGAACCTCTTTTCTTCGATAGAATATGTTATTCTGATTAAACAAACATTTGATCGCCTTGTGCTTGGTGATTTATTATATATATTTTCTCGTCTTTATTAATTTCCAATTGTTAAATTTGTTGTGCTAATTACTAATGTATTCATTAGGTTGTATCTATCTATCTATCTTTAATATATAATAAGGGAACATGTGTACAATTTTTGATGAGAGAGAAACAATGTCAAACTTCTTTAATATATAACAACATAACAATTTGCTAAATGGAACACTACCCAAAGTAGTTTCAAGTTTAAAGAATGTGGGGGACTCTTTATGCTATCAATAATGGTTTATCAGGAGACATTCCTAGCTTATTAGGATCTTGCACAAGCATGGAGGGTATCTGTCCACAACATAATTTCTTCTATGGAAGCATTCCTATATACATAGCTCATTGTCCAATGGGATCTTTCTCAAAAACAATCTTTTTGGTTCCATTCCAATTTTTCTGGGGAAATCATTGGAGTTCCTTAACTTGTCATTCAAGAACTTCGAGGGAGTTGTTCCTTACAAGGGAGTCTTTTAAAATGCAAGTGGAGTAGACTTGAAGGGGAACAAATTGCTCTATGGTGGTCCTCTCGTTCTTCATTTACAAGCATGTTCAACATAAGTCTATGGGAAAAGAGATCCGAAGCATTGCATGTAATAATTCCATTGCTCTTCTGTTCATTTATACTCTTCTCCCTCTTGTGCTTTCTTGGTGTGTATTACTGGAAAAGAAAATCTAGGATGGAATAACCCGCTACTCCTGTTCTTGGTGAGAATCATCCAAAAGTCTCACACCATAATTTGATGAAGGCAACTGATAGATTCTTATCAGAGAATTTGGAAGGTGCAGGAAGACATGAGAATCATCCGGGCCTTACAATGTTGTGGAGATTATGGTGAGACTTTCCGTTGAGTGTATCCGGGATATGGTGGTGATTATGGTTTGTGTCCTATTGGACATAGTACACGCATGTTTTATATTCTTGTATTATTTTAGTGATTATGATTAGTCTATATTTTGGCATAATATGAGAAAAAAAGAAGAATAAAGATAGCTTACAGCCACTGGAACAATAAAAAATAACACTTATACTTATTAAAATCGATTACTTATACCCTCTTCCTTCAGTAATTAATACTAGGCAAGATGGTGTATTATACGCGACATAAATTGTAAAAATTTCAATTCTATACATAAATACTCATTTAATAATGGGATAGACTTTAATAATTAAATATCTTAGATATAAAATGTGATTGACTTTAAAGAGATATCTTATTTGAATGAAAAAGATATTTACAATTATTTAATTTTTTTATTATATTTTTTAATATATTTAAATAGACTAATATTATTATGAAATTAAAAATTGAGGTTAACATGGTCTCCAAATAGTGAAGTAATACCGTGAAAGGTATTTTTATAGTTTTCTTTAAGAAATTTAGGTTAGCGAGACTAGAACCTTTGACCCTTTAGAAGCGATATTTTTATTGTATTTTTTAGATTTTCATTGTATTTTAATTAATTAATTTTTTTACTTTTAATGTAGGACAAGTATTGAGTTTATTTTTTATTAACAAGAGTAGATAGTAAGGTGTTATATTTGATTATGCAGTTAATATTGATAAAAGTTAATTAATAATTAATTTATCAATCAATAAATTTCTAATCATGTTAAAGCTTAAACCACCCAAAGTAAATAACAATTAATTCAAATTATAACCCGCCATCGAATAACTCTAACCAAATATCTACTAATCTTTTCATAAAACACAATAATTATTTCCATCCAGTTAACTAAAATTTTACCCATGACATAAATACTTTATTAGCATGATAACACATTAATGCCTTGCCTTTTTGAATTAATTACTTATTCAATTGAAGATTCCCCCTTTGCCAACATAAAATAATTATTTACTTACTTACATATATTTAATTATTAATATTATTTTATTTTCCTTGATGCGTTAATTATTTAACTAAGGAAATCTTATTAGTCCTACAAATTTAAGTTACCATTTACACTATTAATTAATATCACACTTCAATTCCAATCAAGAAATGACACTAACTTATTCTGACAATAATTGCTTGATTATATATTAACAATAATTTATTAACTTTTCCCTAACTATAATTAATCATCCTAAAATCAATTATATCGTCATATCTAATTATTTAATAGAGCTTGTATTAAAATTTACAAGATATCACTCGTAAGATTATTTAAATTATTTAACTCGTTAAAGGTTCGAACTTTATTTCTTTTACCGCATGCTAATAAGATTTAATGTTTGATGTTTATTATACTATTGTATTTTATTAACCCGTTTTTAACATAATTAATCCAACCCATTTCAACCGAATATAAAAATACATCATAACATCTAAAAATGTTCTCGTTCTAAGGTCTGCTCATCCAACGATGGGTTTTCATCATAACTATGCCTAACGCTTGAGTCCATAACTCTTCCCAACCAAAATACAAACCTTTGGGGGCCCACTTAAAACAGGGTTCAAGTCAGGGCTGCGTGACCAGGCGAGTCCCAGCCCCTTGTGCCTATAAAAATCGTTCAATTTTATATTTTTTTGTGCATTTTATGCTATGCTACCGGAAGAGTTCTTCTAAATGGCCCCGGAAAATTTTGTCAGACAAAATTTTTAAAGTGAAATATGAGAAAATAAAAAAGAATAAAGATAGCTTACACTTGCTGGAACAATGAAAAATAACTTTTATACTTCTTAAAATTGATTCGTCGTACCCTCTTGCCTTGTTAAATAATATTAAGCAAGATGTCATATCATGTGCGTCCTATATTCAATAAATGTTAATTTTATATATAATTTTTTATTAAATAATGATATAGATTATAATAATTTAATATCTCATATATAGAATGTGATTGACTTAAAGATATATCTAATTTGAATGAAAAGATAATTATAATTATTTAATTGTTTTATTATATTTTTTTCAAAATAATTAAACTGACTTTTATTAGTAAAAAATTACAAATTGCAGTGAACAGGGTTTCAAAACTGTGAACTTATACCGTGAAAGGTATTTATATTGTTTTCTTCTTTAAAATATAAGGTTGTCGGGATTAGAAGCTAAACCCTCTGTAGGAAATATTTTTATTGTATTTTTTAGATTTTATTTTATTTTAATTGTTTGATTTTCCTAATTTTAATCTCATGTTAGTATTGAGATTTTTTTATTAATAAGAGTAGATAGTAAGGTGATGTACTTCATTACCCAGTTAAAATTGGCCACATTATCTCTATATTTTAATCTTGATTACGTGGTTAAAAAAGTGAATTAGGTCATAGTCGGGAAGACTTGTAGTCTGTCAGCAGTGGAGTTGGTAAGGACTTGATTTGTCTTCGGTGCTCGAAACTTTGCGTGTTCCACACGCTTTGTAGAAACACATGAGCAACACTTCCTCCACTACAAAAACATATGAGACCCCATCTTCACTAGAAGCAATGCAAATAATTATGGACGTTGTTTAATATGCTTTCTTCCTTCTTTTCTTCTTCTCCACTTTCAACTCATTGTCTTCAGTGGCAATATTCTTGAGCAATGTCACTCACAGGGCTGCACTGCTGCAATTCAAGGCTGCAATTGGTAGCAGCAGCAGCAGCTCCGACCATGTTCTAAGCTCATGGAAGGACACCACCCGTTTCTGCAATTGGGAAGGGATCACCTGTGGGCATCGACCCCAAAGAGTGACGCTCATAGACCTGCATGGTCTTGGCCTGGAAGGGATCATCTCTCCTTATCTTGGGAACCTTAGCTTCCTAAGAGGGATCAACTTCAATCACAACAAGTTCCATGGCCAAATTCCTCCCCAGCTTGCTCTCCTCTATAGGCTTGAGGATTTGAACCTGAGTTACTACTCACTTGCAGGTCAGATTCCTATAAACATATCCCATTCTTCAAATCTGAGGGTTCTCAATCTTGATAGAAACCAGCTGTCAGGGGTCCAATTTGTTAAGAAAAATCCCCAAAGTTGGAGATCAACAACAACAAACACAAGATATGGGAAAAAAATTCCCGAAAAATAAGATAAAACAAAAACAATAAGAGAGATTTAACTTGGAGAACTCTCATTTTCTCGAAAGTTAAAAACTACGGGATAATAATTAACAATTTACTACTTCAAATAAAAATTACAACCATCAAACATATAAAGATGTATAAGAAGATTACTCACCCAACCTATTTAATTGAGATTACAAGATTTCTCTATCTCAATTCTCTCTATAAAATTAAACTAATGAATAATATTTTCCCTCTTCTTATCTCTATATTCCTTTTTATTTTTATTTTTTTATCTCTCTCTCTGTAGAATGAGGCAAATGAGTCCATATATATAGAGAGATGTTTTGAGGCCCTTCATCTCTAATGGTACAACAAACAGTCACCTCTGTTTGGTATCTCAAGATTCCTTAGGTATTCCAAGTGTGAAAATGAGCTATATATTATTAATATTCATAATTACAAGTATTAACAATTTTCCACTTGGAGCCCGATTGGAAAACACCAGTCCTGATTCTTCCTCCACTTGTTCGTTATATAGGTCCTTCACTTGCATGTTAGTGCAAGTTCACCAAAGTTGAGCACAAACTCAACTTTTGTCCCTCCACCGATTTGGTCAACATGTCCTCCAGATTCTTTTCGCAATTAATCTTCTTCAACTTCAATTTACCTTTTCTAACAAAGATTTGATACAATGATACCTTAACTGAATATGTTTGGTCCTAGAATGAAATGCTAATGCTAAGTTCTTGGCTAAAACTTTGACTATCACTAAACAACTTGCGATCAACCCCATTAAAACCTTACTCATTCATTAAAGTTTTAATCCAAATATAGTTCTTGCTAGCTTCTGTAGCAGCCACATATTCAGCCTTAGTTGAAGATAGAGCAACTATTTTTTGCAATTTGGAAACCCAGCTCACAGAGGTTCCACCAACTATAAAGATGTATCCTGATCTACTCTTGTCATTGTCTCTATTTCCAGCATGGTCTGAGTCCATAGCCTTACACATCAATATTATCACCCCCAAAACACAAACAGAAATTGAGTTCTTTTCAAGTACCAAAAAATCTATTTCACTTTCTTCCAGTGTTCTTTTCCTACGTTCTTCATGAATCTGCTCACTACTCCCACTGCATGTGCAATATCTGGTCTTGTACTCACCATATCATATATAAGACTTCCAATAGCTGAAGCATAAGGCACTGTTTTCATGTGAGTTTTATCCTCATCACTCTTAGCACCTTGTTCATTAGATAATTGGAATTTACTACCTAAAGTAGTAGTCAGTGACTTAATTAATTCATGTTAAATCTCTCAAGCACTTTCTTCACATACCCTTCTTGAGATAACCACAACTTCTTGGTCTTCTTGTTTCGAGGTAATTTGCATCCCAATAAGTTGTTTTCCTTCACCCAAGTCCTTCATGGAAAAACCCTTGGCTAACCTCATCTTAAGATTAAAGATTTTCTCCATACAAGTCCTTGCAACAAGTATGTTATCTACATACAAAGTTAAAATAATGTGATTGCCATCATTAAACTTTTGTATATATACACAGCGGTCCGAATTACTCCTAGCAAATCCATTATCCAACATAAACTTGTCAAATTTTAAATACCACTATCTTGGTGTTTGTTTGAGTCCATATAGACTCCTCTTCAATTTGCACACTATATTTTCTTTACCTTTGACTTCAAATCCTTTTGGCTATTCCATATAGATCTCCTCCTCCAAATCACCATGAAAGAAAGCTGTATTTACATCAAGCTGTTCTAAATATAACCCTTTACAACCATAATACTCAAAATAATTCTAATATAAGTCATTTTCACAACAGGTGCAAATATATCATGAAAATCAATTCCTTCTCTTTGACCAAAACCTTTCACCACAAGTCTTGCCTTATACCTTTGTACACCACTAGCTTCATACTTGACCCCAAAGATCCACTTGTTTTGAAGAACCTTACTTTTTGTGGAAACTTTCCAACTCTTATGTATGGTTCTTCTCCAATGATGACATCTTATCCTTCATGGCCAACTCCCACTTAAAGATGAGCTTTGTCACTCATGGCTCCATCATAGGACTTCAGTTCTCCTACATTTATATACAAAACATGTACAATTGAATTTAATTTCTGAGTAGATTTTCTAACCCTTGTGCTCCTCTTTGGTTCGGGAGCAACAACTATCTCTTATGGTGGCTCTGAGTCATCAATTTCACCTTGTGCATCAAAACATTCAGAATCTGATTCATTATCATTTGATTGATTAGCCTGCAATTTACCTTCTTGTTCGGTCTTCTTCGAAGATAATTGTTCCACATCACTTAGAACAAATCCTTAATTTTCAGCACTTGGTATATCTTCATCTGTCTCATCAAGCTCTATATACTCTTTTTGTTTGGACTCCTCACACTTTTTTCTTCCTGTTTTTGTACATGCACTCTTCATTGAATACAACATCCTGACTTCGAAACACCTTGTCGTTCTTGAAATCCCACAACCGGTAACCATACTTGTCATGCCATATCAAAGAAATACACACTTGAGGGATTTTGAATCAAGCTTCTTTCTTAATTCCTTATCAACATGTGCATATGAAATACAACCAAAGAGATTAAGAAAAGAGTAGCCAACTTTCTTACCAACCCATACCTCTTCCGGTGTTTTTCCATCTAAGATGCTTGATGGACTTCGGTTGATTAGAAAGGAAGCTGTATCCACAGTGGCACCCCCAAGATGCAAAGGGAGTCCAACATGAACTCTCATTCTTCTCGCTCTCACTAGGATGATCCTGTTCATTCTCTCTGCCACTCCATTTTGTTGTGGTGTCCTTGGCACTGTCTCAATCTTTCTAATTCCTCCCTTTTCACAATAGGGGTCAAACTCCTTATTGTAATATTCTCCGCCGTTATCTGACAGAAGACATTTAAATCACAAACCTGTTTCATTCTCAACTCGGGCTTTCCATATCTTGAAAATGCTTAAGACTTCTAATTTTTCTTAATAGTGTAGATCCATGTCTTCCTACTAAAATCATCAATGAAGGTAACAAAATAGAAATTACATCCAAAAGATTTATCATGGGTTGACCAAACATCCGTATGAACCAACTCCAACCTTTTGGATTTCATCTCTCGCCCATCCTTGATGAAGCTGACCCGTTTCTGTATACCTAAAACACAGTCTTCACAAAAACCAAAGTTAGGATCAATTATTCCTATCAAAACCTTCTTGGAATGTAAGATCCGCATCCCACTCTCGCTCAAGTGACCAAGCCTTCTATGCCGTAAAAATGTTATGGCATTCTTCTCAGCGAGCCAAATAAACAAATGGATCTACCTTGGTAGATAATGGAGTAAAGTGTGCTCACTACCTTCCCCTTAATCACCACCAATGCACCCTTACTGATCTTCCACTGATGGTTTTTGAATGTGATCCTAAAGCCCTCTTAGTCCAGCTTGTTAACATATATAAGATTTTTCTTCAATTCAGGTATATACCTAACCTCCTTGAGAATAAGTTTACCTTCATCATGCATCTTCAAATGAATTACTTCCTTACCTTCAATTTTGCACTTCTGACCATTGCCAATTATTACATATTTAAACTCGCTCTTAACAAATCAAAAAACCATTCTTTCTGAGAAGTACAATGAAATGAAGCACCTGAGTCAATATATCATGTATCTATTTTTTAATCATCATGAACAGATAAACAAACTTTCCCTTCATGACCATCTACAACATTAGCTACATTATTGACTCCCTCGGGACAATCCTTCTTTACATGTGCTTCCTTGTTAGAAATCCAACAAGTAAGCTTACCCTTTAATTTTCCTTTGGATTTAGAGTGCCCTCGATTCCCTACATTGACCTCTTCCTCTTTCTTTGTCCTTTCCTTTGTCCACCGACATAAACTCTGCCTAAGATGGACGGTGTGCTATCAACCATGCTCCTCTTCATCATCACCTGATTCAAGATTGCACTTAGCACTTCATCAAACTTTAGTTATTCTTTTGATGCATTACTTATAGATATAATTACTGTATCCCAACTCTCTGGAAAAGAACACATGAACATTAAAGATTTAATATGTTCATCAAAGGTCATCTCCACAATTCAACTTGTGCCCTAATTTTATTGAAATCATTCAAATGATTAGCAATAAATTTACCTTCGGGCATCCATTAATGGACAAAGCTTCCTCAACAAAAATACCCTATTAGAGGCTGATGAAATGACTTCCCCTTTGACGGTTGTCTGTTTGGAGACATTAAACGTTACCGACTGTGTAAATCACAATCGGACGATAGCTAAGCCTTGCCTATCCAACAAGGCCCACTCCTCGGCTGACATCACTTCTAGCATGTACCAACAAGCGGTTGATGTTATTGCTTCTTGTATAGATGATCCTCAATCTGCATCCTCCACCATTGATAATTTGTTCTATTAATTTTCTCAATCTTCCCAATCTTGAAAATGTCTGCCATGACTCCCACTCAAATCAAGATCCGATCGAATGAGACCTAAAATTCCCACAAACGTTGCCAATTGTTGAGAAAAATCCCCAAAGTTGGAGATCAACAATAGTGAACTCAAGATATGGGAAAGTAATGCCTGAGAAATTAGATAAAACAAAAACAAAAGAATAGAGATTTAACGTAGAAAACCCTCATTTTCTTGAGAGTCAAAGACCACAAGACAACAACTAACAATTCACTACTTCAATAAAATATTACAACCATCAAACATATAGAGATGTACAAAAAGATTACTCACCAACCTATACAATTGAGATTACAAGATATCTCTATATCAAATCTCTTTATAAAGATTAAACTAGTGAATAATATTTTCCCCTCTTCTTATCTCTATATTCCTTTTAATTTATTTCTTTTTTCTCTCTCTTTTTTTAGAATGAGGCAAATGAGTTCATATATATATATAGATACTTTGAGACCCTTCATATCTAATGGTACAACAAGCAGTCACCTCGGTTTGGGATCTATCCCGAGATTCCTTTAGTATTCCAAGTGTGACAATGGGTAACATATCATTAATATTCATAATTACAAATATTAACACAATTCATGCCCAACCCACCCCCTTTTCAAAGCTTCTTGGCATGAATCTCAGCTTCAATAGTTTTAAGGGAACTATACCACCCTCTATTGGTAACCTCTCCACTCTTCAATTTCTGAATGTTTCAGCTAACAACTTAGCTGGTCAGATTCCCCAAATATTGGCAATTTGGTGGGATTACAATTCCTCAGTATACAAAAGAACTCTCTGACAAGTAATATTTTACCAAGTAATGGGATGCTTTCTGAACTGGTATCTCTTAGCTTGTCTGTGAATAATCTTCATGGAGGAATTCCACCTTCCATTTGCATTGGAAGCAATTTTCTTGAATTGTACCTAGCTGCTAAAAAGTTAGAGGGTAAAATACCATCTAGTAGAGGGAAATGCAACAAACTACCTACATTGCAAATATCACGAAACAACCTTAAGGGTAGCATACCCAAAGGGCTTTTCACAATTTCTTCCTGGTCCATTTTTCTAGATATTTCTTAGAATTTTCTAAATGAACATTACCCATAGAAATTTCAAATTTGAAGAATTTAGGTATTCTTTCTGTTAGCAACAATATATTGACAGGCGAGATTCCTAGTTAGGATCTCGTACAAGCATGGAGAGTCTCTATCTACAAGGTAATTTCTTCCAAGGAAGCATTCCTGTGTCTCTTGCGAATGTAAAAAACCTTCAAGAAATAGACCTTTCACAAAACAATCTATCTGGTCCCACTCCAAGCTTTCTCGGTGAACTGAAATCGTTGGAGTTTCTTAACTTGTTGTTCAATAACCTCAGGGGAAATGTTCCTGATAAGGGAGTCTTTCAAAATAAAAGTGGCATAGACTTAAGGGGCAATAAATTGCTATGTCTATTCTTCTTCATTTACAAGCATGTTCAACAGAAATCCATGAGAAAAAGAGGTGCAAAGTTTTGCATGTGATAATCCCATTGCTCTGCTGCTCATTCGTCTTCATCTCCCTCTCGTGCTTTATGGGTGTAAGTTATTGGAGAAGAAAATTAAGGGAGGAGCAACCCTCTACACCCATTATTGGTGAGAAATATCCAAAAGTCACGTCCCAGAATTTTATCAAGGCAACTAACGGATTCTCATCCGAGAGTTTGGTAGGTGCGGGAAGATATGGGACAGTGTATAAAGGAGCACTCGAACAAGAATGAACCATTGTTACAATGAAGGTATTAAACTTCCAATTTCTGTGAGCGCTAAAACATTCAATGCAGAATGCAAGGCCTGAGAACATCAAGGATCGCAATCTTGTGAAGATTAACATCATGTTCAAGTATAGACCATCGAGGCAATGACTTTAAAGCTTAGGTATTTGAGTTTATTCCTAATGGGAGCTTGGAGTCTTGGCTATATAAATCACACAACCCGGACAAACATTAGAACATCTGAATTTAGTTTGAAGACTAAATGTGGCCATTGACGTCGCTCAGCACTGGAATATCTTCATAATCAATGCCATGATTCAATCATTCATTGTGACTTGAAGCCGTAGTATTCTTCTTGACGATGAAATGGTAGCACATGTTGGTGATTATGGATTGTTTAAGTTTGTCAATGTGGGTCCAAATAATCCCTCCCAAGGTGGAAGTAGTTCAATGGCAATCAAAACCATTGGGTATGTTCTTCGAGGTAATCATATTTCTTCTAATCCATACTTCTATTTTTCTTTTCCCTTCCATCTTCCTAATTGGTATTAATTAATGATAGATGGTTAACTTGGCAGTGTATGGTGTAGAGGGAGATATCCACGAGGGAGGAGTCCTGGTTACGGAGGTTTTCTGCTTGAGTTGTTTGTCGGAAGAGGCCAACTGACGAGGTTTCACTGAATATGTGAAGCAAGCTTTTCCTCGATTGAGATTCATAGCCGTGGGGATACAATGGAATGCTTAGTGACAGTGGTGGCTGAGTTGGAATGGCTTGCACAATGATGTCACCTCATGAGCGTCAACAATCAATGTTGTGCTCAATGAGATGTTCAGTAGCAGCTAGAAGGTCCTTTCTTCGTTACAGTAACTTAATTTGATGAGACAAACAAATAGTTGGTCGCGTGGTGATTGGTGATTTATCGTGACTCTCTCATCTTTATTCATTTCCAATTTTTTGTGTGCATCATTCCAGTATAGGTTGCATCTTCATTAGGCTGTATTGTACGGATTTTGATCAAATATGGGTTGCCAACGACATAATCCTACCCAAATAGTTTAATTTAATTGAGGAGATTTTGTCATAAGTTGTCGGGTTTTATCTTCTGTCATCGGTCGTGGATGACATTGGTGAGTTGTTTATGAGGCTAATGGGGAAGCCTTGTTTCTGGAGTTGCCTTTGAGATGAAGAGAGGCCTGGGGCACCTATTGCATAGTCACCTTTTTGGGCACTGAAGGGCCCAACATTAGTATCGGAGCTCCGGTTGGGGGCCTAAAGGGCCTAAGGGGTGGTATCAGAGCTTAGTTGGGAGTCCAAAGGCTCAAGAAGTGGTATCAGAGCCAGGTTAAAGCCGGGTTTGCCTATCTCTCTTAGATTATGCGATTTGTCTCCTTCATGAGTTCCACCTCGATGATTTGAGGTGAGTTTACTAGGTGGGTGCCATTTGTTTTGAGGGGAGTTTGCTAGGTGGGTGTTAGGTGGGTGCCGTTTTATTTGAGGGGAGTTTGCTAGGCTGGCGCTGTTTGATTTAAGGGGAGTTTTCAGACAATGATGATTTTGGGAATGCCCGGATATGTGAAGGGGGAGTTGTTGAGGTTTATCCCGCATCGGTCGTGGATGACGTTGGTGAAGTTGTATATATGTTAATGGGAAGGCACTTATTCCTTGAGTTGGCTTCCGGATTAAAAGAGGCCATGTGACACCTCTTGCAAGTCACTTTTGAGGCCCGAAGGGCTAATAGTAGTATCAGAGCTCGGTTGGGGGCCCAAAGGGCTCCAGAAATAAAGGCCGTGTCAAGGCTTTCTTCTTTATAATAGCTTAATTTGATGAAACAAACAAACTGTTTGATGGCGTGGTGCCTTGGTGATTTGTGTATGCTCTCTCATGTTCATTTATTTCCAATTTTTTATGTCATCATTCCAGTGAAGTTACTGTCTCCATTAGTCTGTTATTTTATGGATTTTGTCAAATATGGCTTACCAAGACAAATCCCAATTGAAATAGTTTGATTTAATTGACACAAGATTTTATTATAAGAAGCCCGTGTCAAAACTGTCTCATGGCTTTTCCACACTGCTTTGTCACGGGGAACCATGACCCTCTCCCTTAACTATTTTGTCATGGTTTCGTGCATATTGTCCTGACAAATTTCCCGACAAGTTGAGGGGAGAACCGAAAAAAGTCATTGGTTAGTTGGTTACACAGGATGACCATGTAATTTGTTTCTTTGTGCTTAGCCTCCACTCTGTCTTAGAGTTCATCAGAAACAATAGATTGCTGTTCGACTCCTGCCAAATTTTGTGGTAAGGCTTCATTTTTGAACTTCTTGAAGCGGCCAAGCCTACAAGACATTCTTGATTGCCTTAAGGCGTATTTGCTTGACTTCACGGTTGGCTATTCCAACAATATCAAACTAAAGACTGTACCTAGAATTAGGCGTGTCCAAAGAGTACGGATGGCCACATCCGCATCCACATCCGTGTCCATATATAAATTACAGATTGTTCACAAGGACAACAAGCACTATTGCGACACTAACATAGTGTCTATAAAAAATATAGACACTTGCGGACATATTCATGGACGTCCGCAAGTGTACCTTGCTGTAAAAACATGAGGGTAGCTGTCACAGGGTCACCTTAGGGGATAAATTTTTCGCCCCTGCGTTCCCCTGTGCGGCGTGTTTCCCTCCCTGGAAACACCAGCCATAACCGCACACGCAGCAATTTACTGCTATGCACAGCGCCCTCGGACCCCCTGCTCGCGAGTACTGCACGTACCCAGTCCCGGTACCGCGCTCAGCTACTAGCGCTGCTAGTACCGGTACCCGGTTACCAGTGATTGTACCGAACACACACACCGATCACCAAGCCGCAGTGACTACGCGTCCCAGTACCGGTCACCCACTCACCGGCACGACCAGATCTCGGAATCACCGATCTAGTCCTCGGTACCCAAACTCGACGCAACACCACGATATTACGGGAACTTGTCCCAACCTCTATTCCACTAGTATGAATACAGGATATACAAGTATCTACACCCTAGACTACTTGCCGGTCGTGGACATGCAAACCCCACGACCATGCCTCTCGACCCTCACTCGACAGGACTTCACTCACAACCCTCGGCTCCACCGCACAGGGTTGCCGAACAACTAGTATGTGAACCTTGGCCCTAAAGGCAGACGTCGACTACTCCAGCAGTCTCACCGTGGAGTCCCAGTCCGATGCTCGGCCTGGCTGCAGTAACTCCAAGGCGTCCCCTTGCCCGACCAAGTTTCTCTCCTCCACCGAGATCACTCACACACTCTTCACATGTTGTTCTACTTCCACGCTCTGCCTCTACACAAGGATGGCATCTCCTTATATAGACTCCCAGGCTAGTGTGCTGCACGTCATCACCTTGCATCCCCACCGTCGAACTCTTGATCAACGGCTCCAGTTTGGCCAGCAACGTCATCGACACCATCACCGTTGGATCCCTGATCAACGGTTCCAGCTTGATCAGAACACATCATCTAACTCTTGATGTTCCCTTTGGCAATTACCAGAAACTCCCTTGGTGCACCTTGGCATGTGATCGAGCCCTCCTGGTTCGATCCAGCCAACCCTGGTATCAGACCCATCATTGGCATGTTCCAGACCCACACCGCACCCAGTACCAGGATCCTGCACCTGCTAGGACCCATGCGCTCGCTCAGCAACCTCAACACCAGTATGGTCCTACCGGTAGTTGGCTCGGTCATCCTCTCGCTCGCGCCGTGGTGCCTGCTTGGCACGCACCACCCCATTACCGGTACACGCTGCTCGCTGCTGCTCGGCAATGCACGGTACTGGCTGCCCGGCATGCTCGGTCACAGTGCTCGGTCACTTGCACCCCTCGCTCCCGGTACTCGCGACTCCTACCGGTCACGCTGCTCGGTAGAATCTCCCGGCTAAGCTCGACCTTGCATGCGCCTGGAACCCACCATGCTCGATACCCAGTAGCGGTATGCTCGGTACTCCTTACCGATCATGCTCGCTACAGCTGCTATCGGTACTGCTCGGTATCTCTCCCGGTACAGCAGATCACCCGATAGACCCCATGCACCCGTCGACACTTGACCTGCACACTAACACGGTTAGCACTTGGTAGGTTGTTCCACCACTCGGATAGCACCAGCTACCCGACTTGGACGCGGGATTGCTAGGTCCAACCGCCAAACCCTAGCTCTCGGCCGTCCCACGAGCTAAACCCGTAACAGTCTCCCCCGCCAATGAGACCCGATGTCCTCATCGGAAGTTTGAGCACTGCCCTGCCTCTTGATCCCTCTCACGCCTAGGTTTCCTTCCTTTTTCCACTTGAATCACTCCGTCTGCACCTTCGAAGCCCCTAGGTTGACGTACCTCTGCTTCAAAGTCCTTCCTACCTCTTGTTTGCCGGTGGTAGTAGAAGCTCTTTTAGACTAGCTCTTCAAACCGGATTGACCAAATCCCCTTGGAAAAACACACAAAGGAACCCGTACCTTTACTTTGTACACCAGATTTTCTCTCCAAATCTGGGCGTGAGCGTCAGCATCACTTGTTCTCCACGCAGAATGATATGCCCTCCTCGTCAGGTCCACATCTCACCATTCAGCTCGTTGCACCTTACACGGTCCACAACCTCAGAGAACTAAGCCTCGTTAGCTGACCACAAAGCAGATTTTCTAGCTGCTCCGTGCAAGAGGTCCATGTTACGCACGCCTCACATACTCCTCCTGAGTAATGCATCCGTAACCTCAGTCCTTACTCCAGACTGAGCCTGGCTAGTTGTCATCGGTCACTCTCCTTCCGCTTGTACCCCGCGTACTTCCCCATAATTCGGCAAGCAGCCCACAGTTGGGTATTCCCGGGCACTGCTCCGAACAGCGTACTCCGAGACTCGATAGACTAACCCTGCTGTTGCTCCCTTCTCTTCGGGAATCTGGACCCCCTGGTCCATGAGATCGAGCTTCAAGATCTCAAGGTGAAGTTAGTGCTGCAGCATCCCAGTCACCAACTCTTTTCACTGCACCTACCCGGCTGGAAAACTCCAGTCACGAGTTTCACAAAAGCTGCGCTATCGGCTTCTGGCCAACAACGATTCACCCTAACACCGGGTATACATCCAGCCCCTACTGGATGTCCTTCCACTGGGGAATGTGGAACCTCAGCTTCTGTCTTAGTCTACCGGTAAGGAATATAGATAGCCGATTCCTTGCTGTCATAGACTAACCTCATCACCTAACCAACACTTTGAGTCAAGCCTCTGCTTTCTCCGTCAACCAAGTTTCTTGTTGTCGCGATCCATTTCCGCTAACTCTTTCTCCCCTGGGTCTGGAATAAGGCGTTAGCTCCATTGTCCTCCAGACAATGAACTCAGATCCAACAAGTAAACCCGCCATAGTTGGACAATGTACTCCCAGCCAGCCCCTGCTGCCTTCCACCGTCCCGGCATTCGTGAAGCGCGTCACCACTCCACTGGTTGCCTGGAACCCGGCCGTTCCAGAATTGGCTCCGATGATCACAGCTCCCAAACATTAGAAAGCTGTGAGGCATGGCTCCGACCATACCCCGACTTATACCCCCATAAGTCATTCAAAGATGACCCTACATGGCGCAATCCATGTACGAACTTCCAGTAATTGGCCAAACTCCTAGGAAGTTCTTCCTTCCAGTCACCTCTGTTGGCGTCCACTCGGCAATGGCATCCGCCTGATTCCGCACTCGCACCTCTTCTCGGCCAATTCTAGGGAGACTCAACTTCCCTAATCACGAACTCACACGACTCTTCACACAGAGAATGCTCCTTGAGCCCTGCATCAGATGACCCGCGTGAACCCTCCCTGGCTCACTACCTGATGTCAGGTCCAACTCATAGGAACTGGGTACTTCTTCCACACGGTCACCTCCTGTAATCCATGGTGCATGATGGCTGAATTTTCCCCCATCCAGGAACCACATCTGGATCTGTGTGAGTTCGTCCGGCACCACATTCTAGTGCACCGGCGCTGGTACCCTCCTGGGCACCAACTCGATCTGGTGAACGATCGTCTTCTCGGGAGACTCCTTTGGCAACTCGGTAGTCTTTGCACCTACCAGCAAATCCGGCACCACCACCACTTGGTCCGGTCGGATCTCTACCATTCCTACAAGATCAGTCAAGGTCCCCGTGCACTCTCGAGTCACCTGCATTGCCGACAGATGCTCCTCCCTGACAGTGCTGTTCTTGACCCCAGAAGGTCTCTTCTGGCCACGAACGAAGCTTGCACCTGCCTCATCCGTAATCAGAACACCTTCCAGCTGTGGAAACACTCCCACCCCAGCAGTACGCATGAAGGAAATTCCTAGGATCAGGTCAAAATCGTCTAGCTCGATGACCGTCAAGTCCAATCGCCCTTCATACTCCCCCAGGCTGATCGAGACATCCCTAGCTATGCCCTCAATCTGCTTCGCCTGCGAGTTCACCGCCTTTATCTCGCCGGTATTGATCCTGGTCTTCAACCCTAGCTCCAATGCCATCCCATTGGAAACAAAGTTGTGCGTAGCACCCGTGTCCACTAAGGCTGAAACTGCTCTCCCGTTCACTACACATGGAACGTACATCAAGTGAGCTCCTCCAGAAGCTACACGTTCAGCTCCCAACACCCCGAGTATCTGAAGGGTAAATGCTCGGGCAAGAGGCTCCTCCTCTTGGTCCTGGTCTGCATCCGCTACCAAAGCATTCACCTTGCCTCGGCTCGGACACTCTTTTGCCCGATGCGGTCCACCGCACAGAAAGCACCCGGATGCTGGTACACCCGGCACTGGATCCCTGCTGCCCGACCCCATGTCCGGCACCCTCTTTGGCCGAAATGGCTTCCTGCCATCCCGTTGGCTGTTGTTGCCTTTGCCTCCCTGGAACTTCCTACTCGGGCCATCTTCTCTCAAGACCCCAGCATGCTTGAAGTCTACCAGGGCATCGGCAGCCACCAAAGTTGCAGGTAAATCCTGGACTTTCTGCTGCCTCAGTTCCGTCTGAGCCCATGGTTGCAAACCAGAGATGAAGTTGAACAACTTATCTTCCTCCGACATGTTTTTGATGTCGAGGAGACAAGAGCTAAACTCCTTGACATACTCACGCACTGTTCCGGACTGTCTCAATCGCTTGAGTCTGTCCCTTGCCTCCCATGTAGTGTTGGTTGGCAAGAATTGCCTCCGAAGCTCCTGTTTCAAGGAATCCCAGGTCTCCATTCGGGGTCGACCAGCACTCTCATCCTCCTTGGCGCGAGTTCTGTACCATAACTTGGCATCCCCCGATAGAAACATGCTGGCCAAAGAAACCTGGCGCTCTTCGGGTATATTCGCAGCAACGAAGTACTCTTGAATGTCCCAGATGAAGTTCTCTAAGTCCTTGGCTGACCTAGCTCCCTCGAACTTCTTCGGCTCCAGCACCTTGAGCCTTCCCGGGATCGAGTTTTCCTCGGCTGCACGGTCAACCCCTCCGGGCTGAGGATATCTGGCGACCACTTGCTTCAACAGCACTACGTCTGTATGTAAAGCTTCTATGATATCCCGGAACTCTTCCAACAGTCCCGCCGTTGCTTCTTCTTTGATACGGCTGGTCCCGGGTATGTCGCTCACCCGAGTGCTCAAGTCCTTCATCCCTTCGGTTAAGGACTGTAGCTGCTCAAAGATGGTCCGTCCATCATCACTACTGGTAGGTCCTCCCACCAGCACTTCCAGCCGTGTCACCCTTTCTCGTGTGTCCATATCTTGGTATCTGCTTACTGGTAAAGTGTGGAGTCTTTCCTCTGAAAGTTGTGTTGTGCCTCGCAAGACCTTCGGCTTTCACCGAACTCCGAGCTCTGATACCTACTATCACAGGGTCACCTTAGGGGATAAATTTTTCGCCCCTGCGTTCCCTTGTGCGGCGTGTTTCCCTCCCTGGAAACACCAGCCATAACCACACACACAGCAATTTACTGCTATGCGCAGCGCCCTCGGACCCCCTGCTCGCGAGTACTGCACGTACCCAATCCCGGTACCACGCTCAGCTACTAGCGCTGCTAGTACCGGTACCCGGTTACCAGTGATTGTACCGAACACACACACCGATCACCAAGCCGCAATGACTACGCGTCCCAGTACCGGTCACCCACTCACCGGCACGACCAGATCTCGGAATCACCGATCTAGTCCTCGGTACCCAAACTCGACGCAACACCACGATATTACGGGAACTTGTCCCAACCTCTATTCCACTAGTATGAATACAGGATATACAAGTATCTACACCCTAGACTACTTGCCGGTCGTGGACATGCAAACCCCACGACCATGCCTCTCGACCCTCACTCGACAGGACTTCACTCACAACCCTCGGCTCCACCGCACAGGGTTGCCGAACAACTAGTATGTGAACCTTGGCCCTAAAGGCAGACGTCGACTACTCCAGCAGTCTCACCGTGGAGTCCCAGTCCGATGCTCGGCCTGGCTGCAGTAACTCCAAGGCGTCCCCTTGCCCGACCAAGTTTCTCTCCTCCACCGAGATCACTCACACACTCTTCACATGTTGTTCTACTTCCACGCTCTGCCTCTACACAAGGATGGCATCTCCTTATATAGACTCCCAGGCTAGTGTGCTGCACGTCATCACCTTGCATCCCCACCGTCGAACTCTTGATCAACGGCTCCAGTTTGGCCAGCAACGTCATCGACACCATCACCGTTGGATCCCTGATCAACGGTTCCAGCTTGATCAGAACACATCATCTAACTCTTGATGTTCCCTTTGGCAATTACCAGAAACTCCCTTGGTGCACCTTGGCATGTGATCGAGCCCTCCTGGTTCGATCCAGCCAACCCTGGTATCAGACCCATCATTGGCATGTTCCAGACCCACACCGCACCCAGTACCGGGATCCTGCACCTGCTAGGACCCATGCGCTCGCTCAGCAACCTCAACACCAGTATGGTCCTACCGGTAGTTGGCTCGGTCATCCTCTCGCTCGCGCCGTGGTGCCTGCTCGGCACGCACCACCCCATTACCGGTACACGCTGCTCGCTGCTGCTCGGCAATGCACGGTACTGGCTGCCCGGCATGCTCGGTCACGGTGCTCGGTCACTTGCACCCCTCGCTCCCGGTACTCGCGACTCCTACCGGTCACGCTGCTCGGTAGAATCTCCCGGCTAAGCTCGACCTTGCATGCGCCTGGAACCCACCATGCTCGATACCCAGTAGCGGTATGCTCGGTACTCCTTACCGATCATGCTCGCTACAGCTGCTATCGGTACTGCTCGGTATCTCTCCCGGTACAGCAGATCACCCGATAGACCCCATGCACCCGTCGACACTTGACCTGCACACTAACACGGTTAGCACTTGGTAGGTTGTTCCACCACTCGGATAGCACCAGCTACCCGACTTGGACGCGGGATTGCTAGGTCCAACCGCCAAACCCTAGCTCTCGGCCGTCCCACGAGCTAAACCCGTAACAGTAGCCAACCTTTTAGTATAGGAATATGCAACAAACTACTTGCATTGCAAATATCAGGAAACAACCTTAACGGTAGCATACCCAAAGGGCTTTTCATAATTTCTGTCTATTTTCTAGATATTTCTGACAATTTTCTTAATGGAACATTACCGAGAGAAATTTCAAATTTGAAGAATTCAGGGATTCTTTCTGTTAGAAACAATAGATTGGCAGGTGAGATTCCTAGCTTGTACGTGCTTGGAGGGTCTCTAAGAAAGCATTCCTGTGTCTCTCAAGAAAGTAAAATTATTTCTCGGGGAACTAAAATCATCGGAGCTCCTTAACTTGTCATTAAATAACCTCATGGGAAATGTTCGTGATAAGGGAGTCTTTCAAAATAAATGTGGAGCAGTAAATTGCTATGTGGTGGTACTATTCTTCTTCATTTA
Organism: Piper betle; assembly: GCA_033002965.1. NCBI lineage: Eukaryota > Viridiplantae > Streptophyta > Magnoliopsida > Piperales > Piperaceae > Piper > Piper betle. The sequence continues at coordinate 42,239 of JAURVB010005538.1, forward strand.
CAAGCATGTTCATCAGAAATCCATGTGAAAAAGGTCGAAAGTTTTGCATGTGATAATTCCATTGCTCTGCTGCTCATTCATCCTCATCTCCCTCTTGTGCTTTACGGGTGTATGCTATTGGAGAAGAAAATTAAGGAAGGAGCAACCCTCTACACCCAATCTTGGTGAGAAATATCCAAAAGTCACATACCAGAATTTGGTCAAGGCAACTAATGGATTCTCATCCGAGAGTTTGGTAGGCGTGAAGATATGGTTTAATCAACAAAGGAGCACTTGAACAAGGAGGAACCACTGTTGCAATCAAGGTGTTAAACCTTCAATTGCATGGAGCAGCTAAAACATTCAATGCAGAATGCAAAGCCTCGAGAAAGATCAAGCCTCGCAATCTTTACCGGAAAGAGCAAAATATCAATTCTCAAATAAATCAATACATCACTTAGCCAATCACTTTACCGGAAAGAGGCCAACTGATGAGGTTTCACTTAAAGGATTAAACATCCACGAGTATGTGAAGCATGCTCTTTCTGGGCAAGTTATGGAGATTGTGGATCCTAAAATCTTTTCCAATACTGGCATGTTGGTGGATTGGCTAAGTTTGCCAAGGAAGATTCAACCAATCTATCCCAAGGTGGAAGTAGCTCAATGGCAATCAAGGGAGCGTTGGGTATGTTCCTCCAGGTAATCATGGTTTTTGCTGCTCTATCTGGGCAAGTTATGGGTATGTTCCCTATGAACGTCCAACCATCAAAGCTGCACTCAATGATGTTCTCGCGGCTCGAACCTCTTTTCTACGTTAGAATATATGTATAGACCTCACTCAGACTAACAAACACCATTTTGTATCCATGTTAGTGTGTTATATTATATTTTCTTGTCTGGATTTATCTCCAATTAGAAAAGTTGAACAAATATAAGTTGCTTTACATAAAATATTGTGTTTATGCTTATTCATTACTCTATTTATATGAAATTCTCAATTGTTTGGAATTTCGTGTGTGTAAAACAAATAGTGTTATGCCATATATTTTTCGCAAGGAAAGAAATTTGCGCCGTTTTTCATTATTAAGGCAACAAGTGTTATTCAACCACGTCGCTTTCTTTATATGGAAACAAAGATCAATCTAAAGGTAAAGAAGGAATACGATAGAATGTTCATAATAGTTTATAGAAACAAAACATGAAACAAGCAACGTGCACACAAAAATCTTATTTCTATGAAGGAAAAGCCAAATGGCTCAAGCTAAAACAATCCTTACACTACACCAGTGGTAAGATTATACAGCTCTAAGTAAAACTAGCTAGAGGATTATAATACAATTCATCAAAAGCACATGCTAATTATAAATTAAATTATATCTCACTCCAATGAGAAATATTGTATGAAATAAAACGATTACCAAGGTCACCAAAGGAAAGCTAAACCATGGCCTAGATGGGGTAGACGCCTTTTCACAAAGGGGATGGAGTACTTACCACTTCGTTTTCGTTTATTTTCAACTTCTGACGTCTCATAAGCAGATGTTGAATATTAAGACCATCATGGTTCTGTGTTTGGTCACTAATGTTGCTTGTGGATCATTACAGCCATAGATCTCATATCCCAACCTAAACACCGAGACAAGAAGAGCCAGACTCTACTTATTGTCTTTAAAATTTTCAGAGTTGCCACAATAGCAAACAAGTCTTTACAATCGGTTATTGGTAGTAAACTCATTAATAGCTGGAGGCATTGTTTTAAAAACTCCAGACCGGCTAGTCCGACCGGATATACGAGGTACCAGACCCCATTCCGGTTCAGCATGTAATTCCGTACATGCAATGAAAACTCAGTTTTTACTAAAATTGTGGAGAGATGAGGTCGTGAGTTTGTTTGGGAGCGATGTGGGACTAATGCGTTGGCTGGAAAGTGTTTAGTTAAAAAACTGCTGAAAAATGATTAAGTTACCACCAACTTACCAAGGTTTAAATGCAAACCCTACCCAAGAACATAACACCAAACCTGTGGACGACACATATTTTTTGACAATTTGAATCATTTTATAACTTATTGATATATTTAAATAAGATTTAATCAGGTATAATATGTTGAACCTGGTTCAGCCCAAATCTACCCGATTAAACCAAGCATATTGTGTATCGGTCAAAATTCTGGTATGTCACCGGTACAGTTATAAAAATATTGGCGGGAGGGCTTGTCCTTCAAATTATGTGTGTTATTTTATAGAATACAAAGAGCCGAAGGGAGTACTGCTAATCATTTTTTTAAATGTCGTTATACCGAGGATCATTTTTCACATTCTTACCGAGAGATAGGGATTGAGGATGGAGATTAGAAGAAAATAGTTTGATGGATGAGAGCTGAAATGCTATAAGGTTGTATACATGTATTTTCAACTTGATACAGTGACTTTGAGAGAATTTCACTTCCAGATGCTTTCTTTAAAATTAAAAAAAATTGAAATAGAAAGTAATTTTCTTTTTTCATTAATTGTCATGTGATGTACAGTTAGTCTACTAAAATATTAATTACTATTAGGTAGAAGTGTTAATTAATAAATTTGAATTTTGGATTAATGTAAAAAACAATTATTCTAAATCACAGATATCATTTTTTATGAAGGATGAGTGATTTGGTGCGAAACATTTATTTTTATTATGTATTGTTGGACTTGGGGCATCTTTGAAGCAGGGTGATGGGGAGATGAAGATTGAGAGAAGTGAAACATGAACGGGTTTTTTGGAGTAATGACGCTTCTACCTTGACAATTTTCTTCCACCAATAAAAATGTTGCACTTGATTTTGCTTTTTTAGAGAACAGTTAAGTTAAAATTAAACTGTTAAAATAAAAGGTTGATCATTAAAACTTAATTATAATATTTTTTGTATCCCTATTTTTATAATACTCACAAACAAAGTTTTAGATTTGATAAGAGTAGGTTTAAAATATCCTACACAATTATTAAATTATTGGGGGATTAGGGTACCTTCCAGCAAAAGACTCCAATAATAAATTATAAATATTTCATGTTGAGACTTTTCCATTATGTGCTATATATATATATATATATGTATATATATATATTGGAACACTTCAATTCAATTAAAACCCTAGAATTGATTAAAGCCCACTAAGTGAAAATGAAACCAAAAAAATTAAGTTACCTAATAAGGTTTAACACTTCACTTATGACCTAATTAAGATAATTAAGTGATGTTTAAGTATTGAGCTTATGTGGAGGCTTTGCTTAGTGTTTGCGTGCCGATTGTGACACAATTATTATTCGGTTCAATTTCTATGCTAGGTATTGCGCATGAGCTCACTGGCTAGAATGCGGAGCTATACTCATCTACGTCTGTAGGACTCTCCCATTACTTCATCTCTGCATGACTCCCTGGGTATCAAGTTTAACTGTGTTTTAGACGTAGGATGACATCGGCGACGTTTTATCGGATCCCTCTGATATCAGTGCCATTTAACCTTGTTTTTTACATGTGTTTAATAAAACTTCAAGGTTGACTCTTTGATAGTTTTTGAAAGATAAGATCTAAAAACTAAGTATTAAATTATCTCACAAGCCCTATATGTATAAATATGAGGGTTTACGGCTTTTACGAGTAAGAGTGTGTATGGGATGTATGGACCACACTAGTACTCCTTCAAACCCTGAGGTAGTACAAAGTATGAGCGTACTCTATAAAGTAGTATATTTCTGAAATTTGCATCACTAACTTAACCGTTCATTTTGCTGTTCGAGTACCATGGCGGGTGTAATATGGAGGATGTGAGGGTGTAAGTGTTGTATGTATGAATCTAAATATTAGCCATGTGTGCGCTCTAACACTCATTTAAGTGTGTTTTCTTACTGCCCAGTATGAGGCAATTCAGAAGTTTCCTGAGTTTCCCGTGGGTAATGGAATACTCATTTGCCAGCTTTCTAGTTTACTGATTGTTATTTAGACTGGTAATCAAATTTATTTTATTACTGGCATGATTTATATTATATATAGGTGAGTTTCCCTAGTGTTGGCCGGCCTAGATGTATGGATCAGGCGACTCAATGGCGGTGGTGGTGGGGGCCCTTTGTTATGTTGTGTGCTTTTTACTATGTATTTTGTGGATGAGTATATGACAGGCATGTACCCTAACTATGTGAACTTTGTATGATTTAGATGTATGTCATGATGGTTGTGCTAACATGTTTTATCCTTATATTATTATATTCTTACTGTGGAGCTACAATACTTTAGGGCAAGTCTAACCATTGTCTGTACAGTATATAAGCCCCAGAGTCCTGGAACATGACGAGGAGCTAAGTCAGGTATACAAAACGTATTTAGCTGCAGCTATTTGTGTATTAGAGTAATGTGAGTGGAGGAGTGTACAACTCACACCACTTGAAGACGCACGTGATGTCCGGGTATTAGGATTTGATGCCCTAATACACAATGATGCTATGTAATTTCTCTGACGCTTTGATTTTTGCTCGCATAGGCCATGTACCCTTGGTAATCATGAAACATTCGCATCATCTTCATATAACTAATAATAAGACCTAAGCCAATCACTTGAACTAAGTAGTAAGAATATAATACACGCAACAACATGCAACCTCAAAACTGTAGTGGGGGTGTGCATCTTCTACAGTTATGAGTGATCATCTCATTTTTAAAATCACCGCTCATAGTCGTAGGGGAGGTTCTGCCTCTGTTATGGCTAGGGGTATTCATATAAGATTTCTTTAAATCTATGATCCGCCTTTGCATTACGAACTCTATACACATTTTATAAAAATTAAGTATAGTGTTTGTCTTAAGCCTCCACAGCAAGGTTGAGATCTGCTTACATAAAGTTTGAACGTAATAGCCCAACGAGTAGCTTTCAAATTATAATATTATGATTTGGTCTGTCTCTTCAGGCCAAATTGGGGTGTTACATTTATATTATTTATTTTATGTTGTATGGTATTATTAAGGATTAGTCAAAAATAAGTTAATCTACTAAGGCCAAAATCATTTGGCTTTGAGCATTTAATATAAGTTGAGGAGAATATTATGTGTAGATGCTCATTTTTTTTAATTTTAGTTTACCATGGGCAAAACTAAAGAAATGTTTGAAAGGACATAAGTGATTATTATCTCCAAATTAGACATACAACTCTTTTTCTAGTCCACATCGAACACAAAAGAAAGAGTCACATCTCTTCAAAATTTTACGGTGCAATTTGGGAGGTCAAATCCTTAAGGCGGAAAGATTTAATTTGATCTAATAGATTTAGGTATTTGCTTCAACTTTAAACTTTAATTTTCTCGATAATTTAACATGAAATTTATTCATTTTAGTTAATGTTTTGTTTATCCATAATATTCAATTTCAATTTTTTGCAAGCTAAACCAAGGACTAGACGCCTATGCAATGATGATCTATTGCTTCAGATGATAAGGCCTAGGGCGGGATTTGTCTTCTAAAATCTCCAAGGCAGAAACTTGTATGCATTAAAATTAACAAGATCCAAGAGGCAAAGATTCTACAAGAAATCTTCACACCAATTCCTCCCTTTCAGAATCAAAGCCTACAAAAACAAAATTAAACACAAACACAAGAGTCAAACAAACACACAAGCAGCTTCAATTCATAACTTTTGCAAGAGGAGACTTATATATATTTACATAAGGGCCTATATAGCTTATAGCTTATATGAGGTACAATTTTAATTTGGAGCAATATTTTAGTGGGTCCCATCATTCATAATCCACATAGATAAATATAGAAATAAATAATAAAATAAATTTTCAACCCAATCTAAATAATGCTTTGAACCATTTTATCTTAATTTTCAAAGTAATTGCAATAAAAATTAATTTCAAAATATCTTTAATCTATTACTTTTTAAAAAATAAAAGTAAGCCATATTCATGTCAAGAAAAACATAACCTTTTATAAACATCGTACTTATGCACTCTACTTTCTATATATATATATATATATATCATTATATGGGAACCACTAAAAAGTTCAAGTTAGATATGTAGCCTATGTAAGCTTTATCATATAAACTATATGATATGCAGACCGCCTTAATTTTCCCTTTGCAAGAAAGCACAATATCCTTAACCACATATATGTACCAGCCAACACGCAATGCGTGGAATACATTTTAAATTTGTAAATTTAAATCATATATAAATTAATAATATATAATTAATTATGTTATTTAAATTTAATAAAAATATTTTCTTTTCAAAATTTAATATAGAATGGAGATATAAAATATTAACATTCTATAAAAAATATCATATCATGGTCTATTTGGTTGGCATTAAAATAATGTAGATGACATGAATATTTTAAAAAGTCTACCTAACTAAAAGAGTTACATTTAATATATTTCATATTATTATTTTGTGAACAAATTAAGCATAATTACACCCAAGTGAGAACACAAAATAATAAAATTACATTTAAGTTGGCCACCTGTGTACTTTCCCACATGCTAAAAAAATTCACCTTATTTCTTATCTATTTAGATAAGAAAAAGAGAAATTGTTATTTTCGCATGGGTGACCATTTAAAGGTAAATATGATTCATTTGAACATAAAATACATTAAATTATTTTAAGGAACATATTACACACACATACTATTTTTCTTTAGGTTGACTATTTAAAATTTTCATATATTTATATTTCTTTCATGCAATAAAGTATTAATAAGCAAAGAAATTATATGAGTAAGATTTTAAATATTTAAATATGATTAATCAATTTTATAAATTTTCAATTCAAGTAGAACTATACTCTAAACTTTTCTTGTCAATAAATAATAATAAATAAATGAACAAAACTGTGAAATCTCCTAATTAATTAGTCTTAGATCTAATGTCCACTAGGGTAGTAAGATCTAGTATATTAGTAGAAATTTACCTACGATTTTCAATTTCGGCTCACAACTTTTAAAAAAATGATTAGGCCCATGAGTTTGCACTTAAATCAGCTTGTTACAAATATTATTAGAATCATCCCACGATCCCATTGGACGATGAGCTATGTATATAGGCTCAACTGAGTATAGAAATTTTGAAGACACCCAAACAATTACTCACACATCCAAATACCTACGCACCTAGGAAAACCTAATATAGTGGCGGAGGTGCTATCCTTGTAATAGTGAGCCTTGATCCCTCCATTGGTGTGATTGGAAGTGAGCGCATATATTTCCTTCATTATTCAAATCGGATCCGCAATTCATCTCTACATTTTCAACAAAATAGAGAGATAAAAAATCAAGGCTTCATCAAATGCAACAAAATAGAGAGCTCTATAATAAGGCATCATCAAATCAACTATAACTCTCTGAACAAAAACGTTTCCAAAATATAAAACTTGCCCAGCGAGATTGCAAAAAAATGTACTCCGCGGCATTGATTGTGAGTTTGTTTGGAACCGATGGGACTAATGCATTGGGTGGAAAGTATTTAAGTTAAAAAACTGCTGAAAAATACTCAAACTTTGAGAGAAGTTCTCCACTTTTGGTGTTTTTTTTTTTAAATGAAATTTGAAGTAGAAATTTTTTCTCTTTCCTTTGTCAGGAAGGTCTTTGCATTTAGAAAATATTAACAAGGGAAGCTGAAAAGGACTGTTGATGAAGGAAGAAAAGAGAAAAAGGAGAAGAGTTAGCCGGCAGAAGTTGCTGGCAGTGGTCGCCGGCAGTAGTTTAAAAAATACTAAATTACCACACACCCTTATTTCTATGGAAATGGGAAGAAATGCTTGGCCACGTCATCTGAGGTCGGCCGGCCAAGTCCATGCACGACTTGGACACGAGAATGCGACATGGGAATTGGCCGGTCATCAGTTCAAGTGTCTACACATCTTTACTTTATTCATAATAACATCTCTCTATATATATAAGTATAAACTACATCAATATTATACATCTTCACTTGAAGCATTGCAAATTATCATGGACGTTGTTCAATATGCTTGCCTACTCCTTTCCTACTTGTTCACCACTTCGTTATTGTCCTCAGAGGCATTATTCTTGAGCAATGACACTGACAAGGCTGCACTGCTGCAATTCAAGGCTGCAATTGGTAGCAGCAGCAGCAGCTCCGACCATGTTCTAAGCACATGGAATGACACCACCCATTTCTGCAATTGGGAAGGGATCACCTGTGGGCATCGGCACCAAAGAGTGAGGCTCATAGACCTGCATGGTCTTGGCTTGGAAGGGACCATCTCTCCTTATCTTGGGAACCTTAGCTTTCTAAGAGGGATCAATTTAATTCACAACAAGTTCCATGGCCAAATTCCTCCCCAGCTTGGTCTCCTCCACAGGCTTGTGGTTTTACACCTGAGTTACAACTCCCTCTCAGGTCAGATTCCTAAAAACATATCCCGTTGTTCAAATTTGAGGGTTCTTAATCTTGATCGCAACCGGCTGCTAGAGGGTCCAATTCATGCCGAACTCACCACCTTCCCAGAGCTTCTTGTCATGAATCTGAGCTTCAATAGTTTTAAGGGAACTATACCGCCCTCCATTGGTAACCTCTCCACTCTTCGATTTCTGAATCTCGTAGCCAACAACTTAGCTGGTCAGATTCCCCATAGCCTCGGAAGAATAAGAGGTTTAAGATTTCTCGCTCTAGGAGAAAACCTCTCTTTGGAAAAATACCCCTTTCTATTTATAACCTTTCCTTCTTGGAGCTCATTTCTCTTAACAAAAATCTTCTCCAGGGAAACCTTCCCATGAACATGGGACTGGCTTTGCCTAATCTTAGATTTTTTGCTGCAGCAAACAACCGCCTTGTAGGCTCTATTCCAATTTCTTTGTCCAATGCTTCACGACTTCAGTCGTTATATATCAGTAAAAATAGATTAAGTGGCAAAGTCCCTCAAAATATAGGGAACTTGAGATACCTCACAAATTTGGGGCTAGGGGATAATCACCTTAGAAATGATGACCATTTAAATTTTCTGGATTCTGCTGGCAAATTGCTCTGAGTTAGCTTACCTGAGTGTATATGATAACTCTTTCACGGGACGGGTGTCATCCATATCCAATCTTTCTTCTAAATTAGTAGGGCTTGAATTGTCAGCAAACAGATTCTATGGCAACCTGCCCCCAAATTTTGGCAATTTGGTGGGATTACAACTCCTCAATATACAAAAGAACTTTTTGTCAGGTAATATTCCACCAAGTATTGGGATGCTTTCTGAACTGGTATCGCTTAGCCTTGTCTGGGAATAAACTTCATGGAGGAATTCCACCTTCCATTTGCAATGGAAGCTACTTGCTTGATCTTTACCTGTCCACGAACAACTTAGAGGGTAGCATACCATCTAGCATAGGAAAGTGCAACAAACTACTTATATTGCAACTATCAGTGAACAAACTTAATGGTAGCATACCAAAAGAGCTTTTCACAGTTTCTTCTTTGTCAATTTTTTTAGATCTCTCTGACAATTTGCTAAATGGAACACTACCCTCAGAAGTTTCAAATTTGAACAATTTAGGGATTCTTCTTGTTAGCAACAATAAATTGACAGGCGAGATTCCAAGCTCTTTGGGATCTTGTACGAGCTTGGAGGTTCTCTATCTACAAGGCAATTTCTTCCAAGGAAACATTTCTGTGTCTCTTGCGAATGTTAAAAACCTTCAAAAATTAGACCTTTCACAAAACAATCTTTCTGGTCCCATTCCAAACTTTCTCGGGGAACTGAAATCGTTGGAGTTCCTTAACTTGTCATTCAATAACCTCAAGGGAAATGTTCCTGATAAGGGAGTCTTTCAAAATGACAGTGGAGTAGACTTAAGGGGCAATAAATTGCTATGCGGTGGTCCTGTTCTTCTTCATTTACAAGCATGTTCAACAGAAATCCATGAGAAAAAGAGGTTCAAAGTTTTGCATGTGATAATCCCATTACTCTTCTGCTCATTCATTCTCATCTCCCTCTTGTGCTTTGCGGGTGTATGTTATTGGAGAAGAAAACTAAGGAAGGAACAACCCTCTACACCCATTCTTGGTGAGAAATATCCAAAAGTCACCTACCAGAATTTGATCAAGACAACTAACGGATTCTCATCCGAGAGTTTGGTAGGCGTGGGAAGATATGGTTCAGTTTACAAAGGATCACTTGAACAAGGAGGAACCACTGTTGCGATAAAGGTGTTAGACCTTCAATTGCAAGGAGCAGCTAAAACATTCAATGCAGAATGCAAAGCCTTGAAAAACATCAAACATCGCAATCTTGTGAAGATCATAACATCATGTTCAAGTATAGACCATCGAGGCAATGACTTCAAAGCTTTGGTGTTTGAGTTTATTCCTAATGGGAGCTTGGAGTCTTGGCTACATAAATCACACAACCCACAGCAAACATTAGAACATCTGAATTTGGTTCAAAGACTAAATGTGGCCATTGATGTCGCTTCAGCACTGGATTATCTTCACAATCAATGCCATGATTCAATCATTCATTGTGACTTGAAGCCAAGCAATATTCTACTTGACGATGAAATGGTAGCACATGTTGGTGATTTTGGATTGGCTAAGTTTGTCAATGTGGGTTCAAATAATCTATCCCAAGGTGGAAGTAGTTCAATGGCAATCAAAGGAACCATTGGGTATGTTCCTCCAGGTAATCATATTTCTTCTAATCCTTACTTTTTAGTTTTTTCTTTTTCCTTTCCATCTTGTTGATTGGTATTAATTAATAATAGATGGTTAACTTGCAGAGTATGGTGTAGGAGGCGAGATATCCACAAGGGGAGATATGTATAGTTACGGAGTTGTACTGCTTGAGTTGTTTATCGGAAAGAGGCCAACTGATGAGGTTTCACTGAAAGGATTAAGCATCCATGAATTTGTGAAGCAAGCTTTACCTCGACAAGTTGCGGAGATAGTTGATTGTAAAATCGTTCCCAATGAGGTTCATAACCATGGGGCTACAATGGAATGCTTACTGAAGATTCTTCAAGTTGGAATAGTTTGCACAATGATGTCACCCCATGAACGTCCAACAATTAATGTTGTGCTCAAAGATGTTCATGCAGCTCGAAGCTCCTTTCTTCGTTACAGTAACTTAATTTCATGAAACAAACAAACAGTTGGTCACGTGGTGCTTGGTGATTTATTATGCTTTTTCATTAGGCTGAATTTTATGTATTATGTCAAATATGGCTTACGATGACAAAATCCCAATTCAAATAGTTTAATTTAATTGACACAAGATTTTATTATAAGAAGCCCGTGTCAAAACTCCACATGGCTTTGCCACACAGCTTTGTCATGGGCAACTATGACAAAACCCTTGACAATTTTGTCATTGTTTCGTGTTGGGCCTTTCGGGTCCCAAAATAGACTTGCAACAGGTTCACGGGCTCTACTAGCTCAAGGAATAAGGATTTTCCATTAGTATCAAAAAGCTAGCTCAAGGAATAAAGCTTTCCCATTAAGCTATATATAAGTCACCAATTGCCTCCAAACATGATGTGGGATAAACACAACGATCATAACGATCCCCCCCCCCCCCACACACACATACATCATACTACCCAAAGCATCTCCCCGTGTTATAGTGAAGTTCTGGGAGACACCAAATTTAGACCAGCTGATGTTCTCGGAGCACACCACCAGCCAACAAATCGTGACATATCGGGAGACACAAATTCGGACTGGCCAACAAACAGTAAGGCAAATTGAGGCAACACGAAGTTCTAGGAGACACCAAATTCGGACCGGCCAACAAATTGTGACATATCGGGAGACACAAATTCGGACCAGCCAACAAATCGTGAAGCAGAGGCAGCACTATCGTGAAATTTGGACCAGCCAACACGATGTGAAATTTGGACCGGCCAACAACACTATCGTGAAATTCGAACTAGCCAACAAATCGTGAGGCAGAGGCAACACCAAAACCAACCAGGCTCTAATACTACTTGTTGAGCCCTTTGGTCCCCAAAAGAGACTTGCAACAAGTTCACGGGCCTCTCTTAATCCAAAAACTACTTCAAGGATTAAGGCTTTCTCATTAGCCTATAAGCAAGTCACCAGTTGCCTCCAAACATGATGTGGACAAATTTCTCCTTTGACAAGTTGGGGGAGGAAACCTCCTTATTTTGTTTCACAATGTTCCCCATCTTCTTCTCCCAACAAGTGCAGAAATTTCTCCTCCCGGATGCAACCAACTGCTATTATGGGAAACCAAGACTATGTACAAGTGATAGAGATTTTTTATGTAAAAATTTAAGGGGTGGAACCGAAAAAAGTCATTGATTGGTTGGTGACACAGGATGACCCGAGAACTAAAATTGTTGGAACTCCCTAACTTGTCATTCAATAACCTCAAAGGAAATGTTCCTGATAAGGGAGTCTTTCAAATTGATAGTGGAGTAGACTTAAGGGGCAATAAATTGCTATGTGGTGGTCCTGCTTCTTCATTTACAAGCATGTTCAACTGAAATCCATGAGAAAAAGTGGTCCAAAGTTTTGCATGTGATAATCCCATTGCTCTGCTGCTCATTCGTCCTCATCTCCCTCTTGTGCTTTACGGGTGTATGCTATTGGAGAAGAAAATTGAGGACGGAGCAACCCTCTACACCCATTCTTGGTGAGAAATATCCGAAAGTCTACATACCAAAATTTGATGAAGGCAACTAATGGATTATCATCCGAGAGTTCGGTAGGTGTGGGAAGATATGGGACAGTGTATAAAGGAGCACTCGAACAAGAAGGAACCATTGTTGCAATCTAGGTGTTAAACCTTCAATTGCATGGAGCAGCCAAAACATTCAATGTGGAATGCAAAGCCTTGAGAAAGATCAAGCATCGCAATCTTGTGAAGATCATAGCATTCTGTTCAAGTATAGACCATCAAGGCAATGACCTCAAAGCTTTTTTGTTTGAATTTATAAGTAATGGCAGCTTGGAGACTTTGGTTCATAAATCTCACAACATAGATCAAGCATCAGAACATCTAAATCTAGTGTCAAAGACTCAATGTGGCCATTGATGTTGCTCGGCTTTGAATTGCCTTCATAATCAATTTCTTCTAGATGATGAAATGGTAGCACATGTTGATGATTTTGGATGCTAAGTTTGCCAAGGAAGATTCAACCAATCTATCCGAAGGTGAAAGTAGCTCAATGGCAATCAAGGGAACCATTGGGTATGTTCCTCCAGGTAATCATGCTTTTCTTATCCATATTTTTTCTTTTTCTTTTTTCCTTCCATCTTGTTAATTGGTATTAATAATTAGATGGTTAACATGTAGAGTATGGGATGGGAGGTGAGATATCCACAAGTGGAGATGTATATAGTTATGGAGTTGTTATTCTTGAATTGTTTACCAGAAAGAGGCCAACTGACGAGGCTTCACTTAAAGGGTTAAACATCAATGACTATGAGAAGCATGCTCTTTCTGGGCAAGTTGTGGAGATTGTGGATCCTAAAATCTTTTCCAATACTGGCGTGCAACCATGGAGCTACAAAGGAATGCTTAGCGTGGATTCTTCAAGTTGGAATAGGTTGCACAATGACGTCACCCGATGAACGTCCGACCATCAAAGTTGCAGCTCAATAATGTTCTCGCGGCTCGAACCTCTTTTCTACGTCTGGATTTATCTCCAATTAGAAAAGTTGAACAAATATACGTTGCTTTAGATAATGAAATTCTCAATTGTTTGGAATTTCGTGTGTAAAACAACTAGTGTTAAAAATTCCAGATCGTCCTGTCCGACATGGCATACAAGGTGCCACACTCCATTCCGGTTCAGCATGTAATTCCGTACTTGCAATGAAAACTCAGTTTTTACTAAAATTGTGGAGAAATGAGGTCGTGAGTTTGTTTGGGAGCGATGTGGGACTAATGCGTTGGTTGGAAAGTGTTTAGTTAAAAAACTGCTGAAAAATGATTAAGTTACCCCCAACTACCAAGGTTTAAATGCAAACCCTACCCAAGTACAGAACACCAAACCTGTGGACGACAGATACATTTTGACAATTTGAATCAATTTATAACTTATTAATATATTTAAATAAGATTTAATCCGGTATAACATGTTGAACCTGGTTCAGCTTAAATCTACTCAATTAAACCAAGCAAATTGTGTATCGGTCAAAATTCTGGTTTGTCACCGGTACAGTTATAAAATATTGGAGGTCTTGTCCTTCAAATTATGTGTGTTATTTTTTTTATAGAATCAAAGAGCTGAAGGGAGTACTGCTAATAATTTCTTTTACAAATGTCAATATACCGAGGTATTATTTTTTCACATTCTTGCCAGAGAAATAGGAAAAATGTTATTATATGAAATTAAATATCTCATAAATTAATTTTCTATTAATTTTTAAGATTTTAAATAAATCCATGATATTACATTTAGTATAACAAATGCTCGAAATAATCTAAGCCCTATGAACCGAACCAAAATCTCTACTGTCATACAAACAATCTAAAAATATAATAAAAATAAATTCAAAATCTAATAATAGAGTCCTCCAGCTGTCTCAACGTTACCCATCCTTCTATAATGCTCACACCTGTGGAGGCAATTCCACGTTGGTGATAAAAACACTAAGTCATATAATCCCACCTGTGGAGGCAATTCTTTTTATTTGATTTTTTATTTATCCATAATATTCAATTTGAATTTTCTACAAGCTAAACCAAGGACTAGACGCCTACGCAATGATGATCTATTGCTTCAAATGATAAGGCCTAGGGCTGGATTTGTCCTCTAATATCTCCGAAGCAGAAACTTGTGTGCATAAAAATTAACAAGATTCAAGAGGCAAAGATTCTACAAGAAATCTTCACACCAATTCCTCCCTTTCAGAATCAAAGCCTACAAAAACAAAATTAAACACACACACACACGTACAGACAAACACAAAAGTCAAACAAACAAACAGGTAGCTACAATTCATAACTTTTGCAAGAGGAGACTTATATATATTTACATAAGGGCCTATATAGCTTATAGCTTATATGAGGTACAATTTTAATTTGGAGCAATATTTTAGTGGGTCCCATCATTCAAAATCCACATAGATAAATATAGAAATAAATAATAAAATAAATTTTCAACCCAATCTAAATAATGCTTTGAACCATTTTATCTTAATTTTTAAAGCAATTGCAATAAAATTTAATTTCAAAATATCTTTAATCTATTACTTTTTAAAAAATAAAAGCAAGTCATATTGATGTCAAGAAAAACATAAGATTTTATAAACATCGTGACTTATGCACTCTCCTTTCTATATATATAAATATAAATCTCATTATATGGGAACCACTAAAAAAGTTGAAGTTAGATGTGTAGCCTATGAAAGCTTTGTTATATAAACTATATGATATGCAGACCGCCTTAATTTTTCCCTTTGCAAGAAAGCCGAATATCCTAAACCACGTATATGTACCGGCCAACACGCAATGCGTGGAATACATTTTAAATTTGTAAATTTAAATCATATATAAATTAATAATATATAACTAATTATGTTATTTAAATTTAATAAAAATATTTCCTTTCAAAATTTAATATAGAATGGTGATATAAAATATTAAAATTCAATAAAAAATATCATATCATGGTCTATTTGGTTGAAATTAAACTAATGTAGATGACATGAATATTTTAAAAAGTCTACCTAACTAAAAGAGTTACATTTAATATATTTCATATTATTATTTTGTGAACAAATTAAGCATAATTACACCCAAGTGAGAACACAAAATAGTAAAATTACATTTAAGTTGGCCACCAGTGTACTTTCCCACATGCAACAAAAAAATCACCTTATTTCTTATATATTTAGATAAGAAAAAGAGAAATTGTTATTTTCGTATGGGTGCCCATTTAAAGGTAAATATGATTCATTTGAACATAAAATACATTAAATTATTTTAAGGAACATATTACACACACATACTATTTTTCTGTAGCTTGACTATTTAAAATTTTTATATATTTATATTCCTTTCATGCAATAAAGTATTAATAAGCAAAATAATTATCTTGAGTTAGATTTTAAATATTTAAATATGATTAATCAATTTTATAAATTTTCAATTCAAGTAGAACTATACTTTAAACTTTTCCTGTCAATAAATAATAAAAAATAAATGAATAAAATTGTGAAATCCCCTAATTAACTTAGTCTTAGATCTAATGTCCACTAGATGGTAAGATCTAGTATATTAGTAGAAATTTACTTATGATTTTCAATTTCAGCTCTCATCTTTTGAAAAAAATAATTAGGCCCCTAATTTTGCAGTTAAATCAGATTGTTATAAATATCATTAGAATCGTTCCCCGATCCCATTGGACAATGAGCTATGTATATAGGCTCACGAGGTGAGCATTGGATTTTGAATAGTTAAATCATTGCACTGGATGGTAGGTTGGGCATGACCCACGCTAGGCTCATGAACTGAGTATAGAAATTTTGAAGACACCCAAACAATTAGTCCTACGTCCAAATACCTACGCACCTAGGAAAACCTAATATAGTGGCGGAGGTGCTATCCTTGTAATAGTAAGCCTTGATCCCTCCATTGTTGTGATAGGAAGTTAGCTCCTATATTTCCTTCATTATTCAAATCGGATCTGCAATTCATCTCTACATTTTCAACAAAATAGAGAGATAAAAAATCAGGGCTTCATCAAATCCAACAAAATAGAGAGCTCAAAAATAAGGCATCATCAAATCAATCATAACTCTATGAACAAAAACGTTTACAAAATATAAAACTTGCCCAGCGAGATTCAAAAAACAACGTACTCCACGGCATTGATTGTGAGTTTGTTTGGGACCGATGTGGGACTAATGCATTGGGTGGAGAGTATTTAAGTTAAAAAACTGCTGAAAAATACTCAACTTCTTCTGGTGTTTTTTTTAATGAAATTTGAAATAGAAATTTTTTCTCTTTCCTTTGTCAGGAAGGTGTTTGCATTTAGAAAATATTAACAAGGTAAGCTGAAAAGGACTGTTGATGAAGGAAGAAAAGAGAAGAGTTCGCCGGCAGAAGTTGCTGGCAGTGGTCGCCGGCAATAGTTAAAAAAAATACTAAATTACCACACACCCTTATTTCTATGGAAATGGGAAGAAATGCTTGGCCACGTCATCTGAGGTCGGCCGGCCAAGTTTATGCATGACTTGCACACGAGAATGCGACATGGGAATTGGCCGGTGTTGCAGCGATTTGGGCAGAGCACTCAATAAGACCACTCAAATCAATAAAGAAATGCAATGCGGAGCCAACAAACCTTTGCAAAGAAATGCTTCAAGCTATGACCGATCGGGATTGGGAAGACCATAATCCGAGGGATTAAGCAATTTGGAGAACCTAGTTTGTAATGTGGGTGGCTTATAATTTTAAAAATATTGTATCACCATTTTAATTGATACTTTCATTTCTTCATGTGCATTTTTATCTAATTATATGTTAAAAACTACTTTATTTTGGCTTGCATTAAATTAGATATTAATTACAAAATTGTTTTTAATATTTAATAAAACTTTTAATTGATACCTTCTTCTATCCTCGTGACTTGGTTATGGCAGCTCCACAGTATAGGAGGAAATAAGAAGAAAATAAAGATAAGATGGAGGATAGGTTGGGTAGGTGAGAATTTAAAGGCTTTAACCAAGGAATTACATGTTGATAAAAATCCCCAAAAGTTGGAAATCAACAACAGTGAACATAAGATATTGGAAAATAATACCTGAGAAATAAGATAAAAGAAAACTACAAAATCAGAGATTTAACGTCCCTCCTTCAATCGAGAGTCAAAAACCACAAGACAACAACAAACAATTCACTACTTCAAATAAAGATTACAGTCATCAAACATATAAAGATGTACAAGAAGATTAATCACCTAATCTATACTATTAAGATTACAAGATTCCTTTCTCAAGACTCTGTATAAAATTAAACTAGTAAATAATATTGTTCCTCTTCTTATCTCTATATTCTCTCTTTTCTCTCTTGTCTACTCACCTCCGGTTCTGTCTTAAAATGAGGCAAATGAGGTTATATTTATTGAGAAGCTTTAAGACCCTTCATCTTCCATAGAACATCAAACATTCACCTATGTTGGTATTGCGAGATTCCTTTAGTATTCTGAGTGTGACAATAGGCTACATATCATTAATATAATTACAAATATTAATAATCTCCTACTTTGAGTCCGATTGGAATACACAAGTATTGATTCTTCCTCCACTTGTTCGTTGCATAAGTCCTTCACCTGCATGTTAGTGCAAGTTCACCAAAGTTGAGCAAATGCTCAACTTTTGTCTGTCAACTGGTTTAGTCAACATATGCTCCGGATTCATTTTGCCATCAATCTTCACCAACTTCAATTTACCTTCTTCTAACAAAGATCTAATAAAATGATACCTTAACCGAATATGCTTGGTCCTAGAATGAAATGCCGAGTTTTTGGCTAAATTGATTGCACTTTGACTATCATTGTATAACCTGCAATCAACCCATTAAAGCCTAACTCATTCATTAAAATTATATTCCAATATACACCTTGCTACCTTCGGCAGCAGCCACATATTTAGCCTCAGTTGAAGATAGAGTAACTATCTTTTGCAATTTGGAAACCCAGATCACCACTGTTCCGCCAACTGTAAAGCTATATCTAGATGTACTCCTGCCATTGTCTCTATTTCTAGCATGGTACGAGTCTACATAACCTTGCACATCAATATTATCACCCCCAAAACACAAACAGTAATTAAAAGTTCCTTTCAAGTACCTGAAAATCCATTGCACTGCCTTCCAATGTTCTTTATCACGGGTTCTTCATGAACCCGCTCACTACTCCCACTACATGTGCAATATCTAGTCTTGCAGTACTCACCATAGCATACATAAGACTTCCAATAGCTAAAGCATAAGGCACTATTTTCATGTGAGCTTTATCCTCCTCACTCTTACTACCTTGTTCTTTAGCAATTAGAAATTATAACCCAAAGTAGTAGTCACCAGCTTAGACTCATTCATGTGAATCTCTCAAGAACTTTCTTCACATACCCTTCTTGAGATAACCACAACTTCTTGCTCTTCTTGCTTCGGGTAATTTACATCCCAAGAAGTTGTTTTGCTTCACCTAAGTCCTTCATGGATAAACTCTTGGCAAACCTCATTTTGAGATTAATAATTTTCTCCATACAAGTCCCTGCAACAAACATGTCATCTACATACAAAGTTAAAAAATGTAATTGTCATCATTAAACTTTTGTGGATATACAAAGTGGTCCGAATTGCTCTTAGCAAATCCATTATCTAACATAAACTTGTCAAATTTCTAATACCACTGACTCGAGTGCTTGTTTGAGTCCATATAAACTCTCTTCATTTTGCACACCATATTTTCTTTACCTTTGACTTCAAATTCTTTTGGTTGTTCCATATAAATCTCCTCCTCCAAATCACCATGAAAGAAAATTGATTTACGCTCAAGCTTATTCTAAATACAATCCCTTTATAGCCACAATACTCAAAATAATTCTAAGAGAAGTCATTTTTACAACAGGTGCAAATATATCATGTTTTTTACCAAAACCTTTCACCACAAGTCTTGCCTTATACCTTTGTACACCACCGGTTTCAGACATGACTCAATAGATCCACTTGTTTGCAAACCTTCCTTTTGGTGGCAACTTCACCAACTCCCATATGATTCTTCTCCAATGATGACAACTCATCCTTCCTGGCCAACTCCCACTTAAGATGAGCTTTGTCACTCATGGCTTCATCATAGGACTCTAGTTCTCTTGCATCAGTATATAAAACATGTTGTACAATTAAATTCAATATCTGAGCAGGCTTCCTGACCCTTGTGCTCCTCCTTGGTTCTGGAGCAACAACTGTCTCTTGTGGTGGCTCTGAGTCATCAATTCCAACTTGTGCATCAAAATATTCAGAATCTGATTCATCACCATTTGGTTGATTAGCATGTGACTCACCTTCTTGTTCGGTCTTCTTAGAAGATAATTGTTCCTCATCACTTGGAACAAATCCTTGATTTTCAGCACTTGGTATCTCTTCATCTGTCTCATCAAGCTCCATATACTCTTTTTCTTTCGACTCCTCACTCTTTTCTTTCTTCCTATCTTTGTACATGCACTCTTCATTGAATACAACATCCCGACTTCGAAACACCTTGTTGTTCTCGAAATCCTACATCCGGTAACCATACTCGTCACCCCCATATCCAAGAAATACACACTTGAGGGATTTTGAATCAAGCTTCTTTCTTGATTCTCGTGTCAATATGTGCATATGCAATACAACCAAAGACCTTAAGAAAAGAGTAGTCAACTTTCTTACCAAACCATACCTCTTCCGGTATTTTTTCATCTAAGATGCTTGATGGACTTCGGTTGATTAGATAGACAGTTGTATCCACAATGACACCCCAAAGATGCAAAGAGAGTCTAGCATGAACCCTCATGCTTCTTGCTCGCTCTAGGATGGTCCTATTCATTCTCTCTGCCACCCCATTATGTTATGGTGTCCTTGACACTGTCTTGATCCTTCTAATCCCCCGCTTTTCACAATAGGAGTCAAACTCTTCATTGCAATATGCTCTGTCATTATTCGACAGAAGACATTTCAATCTCAAACCTGTTTCATTCTGAACTCGGGCTTTCCATATCTTGAAACTGCTAAAGACTTCTGATTTTTTCTTAATAGAGTAGATCATTGTCTTCTTACTAAAATCATCAATGAAGGTAACAAAATAGAAATTACCTCCAAAAGATTTACCATGGGCTGGCCCCCAAACATCCATATGAACCAACTCCAACCTTTTGGATTTCATCTCTCGCTCATCCTTTGTAAAGCTGACATGTTTCTGTTTACCTAAAACACAGTCTTCACAAAACTAAAGTTAGAATCAATTATATTTGTTAAAACCTGCTTGGAAGATCCTCATCCCACTCTCGCTCAAGTGACCAAGCCTTCTATGTCATAACATTCTTATGTAATTCTTCTCAGCGGCCAAAGAAACAAACGGATCTACTTTGGTAGACAATGGGTAAAGTGTGCCCACTGCCTTCCCCTTGATCACTATCAATGCCCCTTGTAGTTCTTCCACTGATTATTTTCGAATGTGATCCTATAGCCCTCTTGGTCCAGCTATATACCAGATATAAGATTCTTCTTTAATTCAGGTATATACCTGACCTCCTTGAGAATAAGTTTACCTTCATCATGCATCTTCAAATGAATTACTCCCTTACCTTCAATTGTGCGCTTCTGACCATTGCCGATTGTTACATATCCAAATTCACTCTTGACAAAATCACAAAATCATTCCTTGTGAGAGGTACAATGAAATGAAGCACCTGAATCAACATACCATGTATCTATGTTGTAATTATCATGAGTAAATAAACAACATTTCTCTTCATGACCATCAACAACATTAGCTACATTCTTGACTCGCTCGGGACAATCTTTCTTTACATGTCCTTCCTTATCACAAATCCAACAAGTAGGCTTACCCTTGAATTTTCCTTTGAATTTAGAGCACCCTCAGTTCTTAGGACCTCTACTTTGATCTCTTCCTCTTTCTTTCCCTTGCTTTTGTCCACCGACAAAGCTATGCCCGAGATGGACAGTGTGCTATCTACCATGCTCGTCTTCATCATCTCCTAATTCAAGATTGCACCTAGCACTTCATCAAATTTTACTTGTTCTTTTGATACATTACTTATAGATGTAATTACTGTATCCCAACTCTCCGGCAAAGAACACATAAATATTAAAGATTTAATATCTTCACTAAAGGTCATCTCCACAAATTCAAGTTGTGCACAAATTTTATTGAAATCATTCAAATGATTAGCAATAGATTTACCTTCAGGCATCCTTAAAAGACAGGTTTCCTCAACAAAAATAACCTGTTAGAGGCTGATGACTTCTCATAGACACTAGCTAATGCCTCCATCAACCCTTCGACGGCTGTCTATTTGGAGACATTAAACGCCACCGACTGTGCTAAACACAATCGAATGATAACTAAGGCTCGCCTATCCAACAAGGCTCGCTCCTTGGCAAACGTTGCTTCTGGCTTGGTACCTACAAGCGGTTGATGTAGTTGTTTCTCATATAGATGATCCTCAATCTGCATCCTCCACCGTTGATAATTTGTTTCATCAAATTTCTCAATTTTCCGAGTCTTTGAAGTGTCCGTCATGACTCCCACTCAAATCAAGATCCGATTGAATGAGACGCAAATTTCCCACTGATGGCGCCAATTATTGAGAAAAATCCCCAAAAGTTGGAGATCAACAACAGTGAACACAAGATATTGGAAAATAATGGGTGAGAAATAAGATAAAATAAAACCACAAAAACAGAGATTTAACGTGGAAAACCCTCCTTCCTTCAGAGTCAAAAACCACGGGACAATAATGAATAATTCACTACTTCAACTAAAGATTACAGTCATCAAACATATAGAAATATACAAGAAGGTTACTCACTCAACCTATACTATTAAAATTACAAAATTTCTCTCTCTTAATACTTTGTATAAGATTAAACTAGTGAATAATATTGTTCCATCTTCTTATCTCTATATTCTTTTTTTTCTCTTTGTCTACTCACATCATGTCTAGTCTTAGAATGTGGCAAATAAGGCCATGTTTATAGAGAAGCTTTGAAACCCTTCATCTTCCATTGAATAACAAACAGTCACCTCTGTTGGTATTCCAAGATTCTTTAGTATTCCAAGTGTGACAAAGGACTATATATCATTAATATAATTACAAATATTAATACTACATAATGGTGCTCGGTGTTTTAAAAGCATCACATTAACGTGAAGAAACGGGGGCCCTAGAGGAGAAGGAATGGAGTGCTATTGGTGACCGCAAAGAAGGAGCGTGTGACACCTACAATGCACGAGAAGAGAAGCCTATGGGAGGTGCCCTAGTCGAAGATGCTACTCAGGCCAACACACAATCGAAGCCGACCTTGTCCAGGATCGGACCAAGTCGACCCAGGTC
>JAURVB010005539.1:0-23101 GCA_033002965.1 Piper betle
CTTCAAATTTGAAATTTCAATGGGTAATGTTCCATTTAAAAATTGTCAGAAATATCTAGAAAAATGGACAAGGAAGAAATTGTAAAAAGTCCTTTGGGTATGCAACCATAAAGGTTGTTTCCTGATATTTGCAATATAAGTAATTTGGTGCATTTCCCTATACTAGATGAGTATTTTACCATCTAACTTGCTAGCAGCTAGGTACAATTCAAGCAAAGTTGCTTCCCCATTGCAAATGGAAGGTGGAATTTCCCCCATGAAGATTATTCCCAAGAGAGAAGCTAAGTACTACCAGTTCAGAAAGCATCCCAATACCTGGTGGAATATTACCTGTCAAAGAGTTTCTTTGTATAGTGAGGATTGTAATCTCACCAAACTGCCAATATTTGGGGGCAGGTTGCCATAGAACCTGTTTGTTGACAATTCCAGCGTTACTAATGTAGAAGAAAGATTGGAAATGGATGACACCCGTCCCGTGAAAGAGTTTTGATATAAACTCAGGGAAGCTAACTGAGAGCAATTTGCCAAAGAATCCAGAAAATTTAAATGGCCATCATTTCTAAGGTGATTACCGCCTAGCCCCAAGTGTGTGAGATATCTCAGGTTCCCTATATTTGGGGGACTTTCCCACTTAATCTATTTTCCTGGATATATAAACTTTGAAGTCGTGAAGCATTGAACAACGAAACTGGAATAGAGCCTACAAGGCGGTTGTTTGATGCAGCAAAAATTCAAGATTAGGCAAAGCCAGTCCCATGTTCATGGGAAGGTTTCCTGGAGTTGATTTTCATGAAAGAAATGACCTTCAAGAAGGAAAGGTTGTAAATAGAAATGGGTATTTTTCCAAAGAGAGAGTTTTCTGATAGAGAGAAATCTTAAACCTCTTATTCTTCCGAGGCTATGGGGAATCTGACCAGTTAAGTTGTTAGCTGCGAGATTCAGATATCGAAGAGTGGAGAGGTTACCAATGGAGGGTGGTATAGTTCCCTTAAAACTATTGAAGCTGAGATTCATGACAAGAAGCTTTGGGAAGGTGGTGAGTTGGGCATGAATTGGACCCTCTAGCAGCTGGTTGCGATCAAGATTCAGAACCCTCAGATTTGAACAATGGGATATGTTGATGGGAATCTGACCTGCGAGTGAGTTGTAACTCAGGTTTAAATCCTCAAGCCTGTGGAGGAGACCAAGCTGGGAGGAATTTGGCCATGGAACTTGTTGTGATTCAAGTTGATCCCTCTTAGGAAGCTAAGGTTCCCAAGATAAGGAGAGATGGTCCCTTCCAAGCCAAGACCATGCAGGTCTATGAGCCTCACTCTTTGGTGCCGATGCCCACAGGTGATCCCTTCCCAATTGCAGAAATGGGTGGTGTCATTCCATGAGCTTAGAACATGGTCGGAGCTGCTGCTGCTGCTACCAATTGCAGCCTTGAATTGCAGCAGTGCAGCCCTGTCAGTGTCATTGCTCAAGAATAATGCCTCTGAAGACAATAAATTGAAAGTGGAGAAGAAGAAAAGAAGGAAGAAAGCATATTGAACAACGTCCATAATTATTTGCATTGCTTCAAGTGAAGATGGGTCACATATGTTTTTTGTAGTCGAGGAACACGCAAAGTTTCAAGCACGGCGAAGACATATCAAGTCTTTCTGACTTTGACATAATTCACTTTTTATGAAGCTAACCCATAACATTCATCCTACTTTTTTTAACCACGTAATCAAGACTAAAATATAGAGATAATTTGGCAAATTTTATCTGTGTGATCAAGTATATCACCTTACCATCTATTTTTATTAATAAAATAAAATCTTACAACTAACATGAGATTACAATTGAGAAAATCAAACACTTAAAATACAATAAAATCTAAAAAATATAATAAAAATATATCATGCAGAGGTTCAGGTTTCAATCTCGTTAATCTTAATTTTTAAAAAAATAAATAATATATATACTTTTAATGATAAAAGTTCATCGTGTTAGAAACCTAGTTAACCTTAACTTTTCTAACTTCATAATAATCAGAGTTCATGTAATTACTCTTTTAAAAAATATAATAAAAAATTAAATAATTATAATTATCTTTTCACTTTATATTTTTTAAAGTCACTCACATTTTATACCTAAGATATTAAATTATTATATTTTATTTTATTATTTAATAAAAATTTATATATAAAATTAAAATATATCTAATATAGGTCACACATGATACAACATCATGACCAGTATTATTTAATAAAAATTTATATAGATAATTAATATTTATCTAATATTTGTAGCACATGCTACCTCTAAATAGAAGAATATGTTTGGTTTGTGTGACATCGGTCAAATAAGGTGTTTTTGAAGCAAAGACTGACCAATTCTTGTGTCATTCCCCGTAGAAGTCAATGCACATAAGCCGCTGGTCTCACTTTCACATTAAAATCAACAATAAAATATTCATTTTCATGCTCCGATATTTCAACATTAGTCTTTCTCAGTTGAAATTTCGTACTCACGAAATTTCCCAATTATGTAAAATTGCTTAGATTTCTTTGGCCAAGGTCCCGCCACGAGCATGGAAATATTAAAGAATGAGGAAGACCAAATACGCCTAGTTTTTTTTCCTCCACCACTGACTAATTCGTAGTCTCGATGTTCCTTCACTCGTTCATTTATTAATTTTTCTTTTTGAGCTTTCTCTTTGGTACGTCGCATTTTTCTAAATACCCATTTTATTAACTGCAGAGGAAAATCATTTTATTAACTGCAGAGGAAAATCATTTTTCTCCTAACCCGCAAGAAGGGCCGCGAGTTTAACAGCAAATATATTAATATGCATGTCTTGCTAGTCATGTTGTTACCAACCCTCTAAAATGCCCCAAAAGATCTTTAATTAATGGCATCATATATTAATATTTTTCCCGGCGAAATCACATATCTATGTTCTTACAGTGTAGTTCAAGAGTTGTTTTCATTATTATTGACATTAAATGTGTTCACATTGTCCCTGGGCAGCAGCGCGCCAGGCAGATCAACTGATGGGAGCAGGGCCCCTTCGATGTGCCGTTGGCGGTTTCTGGCGGTTACATACAACTTTTTAATATATCAAATATCACTTATCCCCCTCTAATAAGTAAATTCATCCCTCAGTCAAATTTACATTTGTAAGGGATGAGGTGTTCTAAGTTCTAACTCCCTCCAATTTTTTTTTGTGTGATCTTGTTGTTGTTGTAGATTTAGATTTGGAAGGGATGGATGTTGGTTGCCAAAATCAAATCCCACATTAAAGTGTTGGGGGTTTGGGAGGAGTCATCTCCCTATAAATAAGGCTCTTCCCCTTTGGTTTTAAACATTCCAAAATTCTTCTTCTTTTATCGGCAATTTGTTCCTTCTCTTTTTTGGTAATATTTTCTTGTATTTTAGTAGTGTTCGAGGACATAGGTATAATTTGCCAAACCTTGTTAAGTTCTGGTGTTTCTTTTTTTTGTCTATTTAATAGTTATTATTGGGTATAGTTGTTGTTAATTATTGTGCTATTTAAATTACTTATTTTGATAAAATTCTGTCTAGGAGTTGATTTTTAAGCGAACCAGTGTGTCCCACCATACTTTCCTGGGAATTTTATGTTTGGGTAATTTTTAGTATAATTATTTTCACGCTAGTCATCTAGGTAATAGTTCTCAAAGTGAACTAGTTATCTTTGGTGAAATTTACCCGATTTTCACAACAATTGGTATCAAAGCAAGGTTTATTTTAGTATGCTATGTGGTTGTAGCTTACGTTGATCTTCCACATCAGAAAAATTTTCCTTGGGCCAGTTGGCATTTCGAGCTCTTGGTTTATTTTAGTATGCTCTATAGTTGCGGCTTACACTAATCTTCCACATTCGAAAAAAATTTTCATTGGGCCAGTTGGCATTTCGAGCTCTTGATTTATTTTAGTATGCTCTGCAGTTACGGCTTACGCTGATCTTCCACATCAGAAAAATTTCCTTTGGCTAGTTGACATTCCGCATTGATAGCTATTAAATAGAATTTGTAGCAGAAATGACAAACAACACAAAAGAATCCACATCGAAGTTAACAGCTTCTTCATCTTAAGAATCCACATCGAAGTTAACAGCTTCTTCATCTTCAATTTTGGGAAGAACTGTTGTGTCAAATGCAAGATTTGCAATAGAGGTTTTTGATGGTACCTGTCATTTCGGCATGTGGCAAAGTGAAGTTCTGGATGCCCTCTTTCAACAGGGTCTAGACATTGCCATTGAAGAAGAGAAACCATATGATGTTGAAGAGAAAGAGTGGAAGACAATAAATAGATTGGCATGTGGTACCATTCGAACATGTCTTTCTAGAGAGCAGAGGTATGCATTTTCTAAAGAAACTTCTGCAAGTAAATTGTGGAAGGCATTGGAGTAGAAATTCTTGAAGAAAAGTAGTCAAACAAGCTCTATATGAAAAAGAGATTGTTCCGCTTCAATTATGTTCCTGATACCTCTCTGAACGATCATATTACTAGCTTCAATCAGCTAGTAACTGATCTAGTGAATATGGATGTAAAACCCGTGACTCGAGTCAGAGTTTTACGGGAGTGAACTAGTCGGTTCAACCGTCGGTTTGAGTCGAGTCAGCTTCATGTACCGCGAGCTGAGTTGAGGCCAGCTGTGAGTTATGAGCGATGAGGGTCATGTATGCTCAAGTGTACGATGATAACGTCAAAAAAATGATGAGAAATGGGTTATCAAGTATATGGAGGTATACAATATTGATTGTTATTTTTATTTGATCGTAGAATAGTTTTAGGCCGAATAACGCATTAGGACGCTTTGGATTATATTCGGGTGGGTTATTAGTTATAGAACATATCATTTGGATGTTGCTGTGTTCGTTTGATTTTACGGGATTTTTCCCTATTTTCTGGATTTTTTTAAGATTTATTAGGAGATAGTTATTATTTTGACTCGAGTCGAAGTCGAGTCAAGTTTAATTTACAAAAATGCCATCTGACGCGCCTTCATCTTTCCCGACACCTTCCCCTCCCAAAACCCTCGCCGCCCATTGGGTTGTCGCCGCCACCGCCACCGACTGCCGCCCTGCCGCCGGAACCAACCGCCCGTCGTCCCCTTGCACGTCGTCGTGCCGTCCCGACCGACCCCGGCCACCGATCGCCTGCCGGCGTGCCGCCGCGATGCCACGAAGCCACCTCGGCCGTCGCCACTCCAAGCCGGATTCCGCCGCCGTTCGGTTGCCGTCGCCGCCGCTGTGACCACCGAGTCCACCCCTCGCCGTCGCCGACGTTTCCCCCATCATCCCGACCGCCGTCGAGGCCGGCCGCAGCACCGATCGGAGCACGCCGCCGCCGCCACCCGTTTTCGACGCCGCCGCCGACAGCCATCGCCGCCCCGACTACTCTGTTTGACACCACCATCGGACCAAGCTCGTCGAGCTGGTGCCGATAGACCCCTGATTGCCCCGTCCCAAATCATCACCGGAAAAACCACCGGAATCCGCCGGAAAACTGCCGACACTCGCCGGAAAACCGCCGGAACCGCCGAAAAATTGGATTCGTGGGAAATTCGCCGGATCATCCGCCGAACGCACCCGGTCCAATCTGATCGGACTTCGGATGCCGCTAGGTGCCGAGTTCGAGTTTTGAGCCACGAAACGGAAACCCTAGCCGTCGCCAATTTTCGACGACGCGAGGTATAATTTATTTTAACTTAATTATTTGAAAGTATTGATTATTAAAATTGCATGCTAGGATTGGTGAATTGTGTGTTATAATAATATATATAAATGTAGATTTGATTAAGGATAAAATATGAAATTTGTTTGATTAAGTGGTGTTAAAAATGGAGGCTAAGAAACTAATTAGGGTAACTAGGTAATGATCATGATCTAATGCAAACTAGCCTAAGTAGACTTGCTAGAATTGATATAGGTTGATGTGTGTTGATTGATGCGTGATTGTGTTGATTGTGCGTGCATGCTATAGGATGTGTGATTCATCATGCGGGCGTTAGTTTTTAGCTTGATTGTGTAGGTACGGTGTAGGAGCTCGCCGCCTAGGCGCGTGGACCTGTTTGGAGCTTCTACCAGGTCCGTTTAGGACTCGTTCTCTGTTTTTACGCTACTCTATTGTGTATTTGATTTATCATGTGCAGGACGAGTTAAGTGGCGCTTTATCGGATCCCACTTAACTCGGGCCATTTAGCCAACAGTTTTTTTTTCTGGATTAATAACCCTCGAGGATGAGATCCCTCGAGTTTGTTTTCGAACTTCAGATCCAGCTCAAGTTGCCTTCGGGCCTATTGTATAAATCCCAACCCAGGCCTATATATGTATAGTTTTCGCGTTTTCGGTGAGAGATGGGATGAGGGTTACTTGCGGCCACGTCTTCAGATAGGGCGTGTGCTCGGAAGAGCGGGCTCTGGAGCTGGGAGAACCCACTTCGTTCTCGAAGGATCCGGACAACTCCACCTTTGAGTTCCTCAAACCCGGAGAAGTGTGGAGGTTTACGGGTACTGCAATGCAGCGCATGTCTAGACTTGTGGTTCAAAGGGTACTGAAGGCGACTGCCTGAGAGTGCTCGGCCTTTGTGCTCAAGGCCAGGAGTAATATGGAAGGTGCAGAGGGCGGTAAGGAATGAGATTTGATGCGAGAAGCGATAGAGAAATGGCCAAGGTATGAGAATGAGAAAGAAAGGGGGACGCTGTCGACCCGAGGGCGATGGCCCGACGGCGACGGCTCCCGTATGTGCCCTGATGAGAGTTCTTGAGGAAGTATATGGTTTTGATTCAACAGGAGAGTTTGCTCTCCTGTGCCAGATTGATATTAGTTATTTTCCGGGCCAGTAACACTCGTTACTGACGGTTTTCCTATATATATGTAGGTGAGGAATGCGAGCGATGAAAGCTGTCGGGACTGCGGAGGAGCAGCACGGAACCGTGCACACATGTACCTGCCGCGTGTAATCTATAATGATGGTGTGTTTTCGCTACGTGAATGATAATTTTGATGTGTTTGTTCTGATGAATTACTTGTTATGAAACGAACAGATAAATATGAATGAGTAGGGAGCCTTGGAGTTCAGACTCGGCTCAGGTAAAACGAATGAGATAATGATTGAATGTCACGGTAGATTGTTATGTGTTACCGTATTTTCATAAAATATTTATATACCCTTGTTGTGGACAGGTTGGCCCCTATTGCACTTTTAGGGGAAACTCTGTCCGTTTTTCCGTAATAGTATATATTTTCTTTTGGTTACTCATTTATTGTTTTGTTTTGTCTTTGCTTGCACGTCATGGCATGCATGTAGGACTCCGTTAGAACCCAATTGTTCCCATTCATGCATCTCATGTTTGCATCTCCATCTTGAGACGCCGAGAGCAGATCCAGGTCGGCTTAACCGAACCCAGTAGATTAGCGAACGGTTCGGTCGCCGGTGACATTTCTGGGTCGGTTCACGGGTGAGCCGAAACGGGGTGTTACAATGGATGTGACTTTTGAAGATGAAGATCTGGCTCTGATGTTGTTGGGATCACTTCCTCATGAATTTGAGTTTTTGAAACTACTCTACTTCATGGGAAGGCTACTGTGTCTCTCACTACCTTGCATAGTTATGAATTAAGAAAGAAAGAAAAGCAAGAAAATACAAGTGCAAAAGCAGAAGCTCTTCTTGTGGAAAGAGGCCGGTCGTAGAGTCAGAATAAAGGAAGAAGGCGAAGGTCGAAGTCAAAGTCCAGACTGAGTAAAGATGAATGTGCCTTTTGTCGAGGAAAAGAGCATTGGAAGAACGATTGTCCCAAGCTAAAAAACAAAGGTAAACCTGAGAAGGAAAAGGCTGCTACTAATGTAGCTGAGGTTGATGATACAGATTCAGATCTTTCAATTGCTGCCACACCATCAACCAATAATTCTAGTTCATGGTTGCTAGATTCTGCTTGTAGCCATCATATGATGCCCAATCGAGAATGGTTCTTTGATTTTAAAGAACTAAAGGGTGGAATTGTCTACACAGCAAATAATACCCCTCTTGTCACATATGGAGTTGGTTCAATTCATTTGAAGAATCATGATGGATCAACCAAAATCTTAACTGGTGTTCATTATGTGCCAAATTTGATGAAGAATCTCATCTCGGTGGGAACCTTAAAGTCAAAAGGTTTTGAAGCGAGGGCAAAAGATGGGATAATGAGGATCATCTCTGGTGCACTTGTGATAATGAAGGGGATCCGAAGAAGAAACAATGTATATTACTTTATGGGTAGTATAATTGTTGGGGAAGCAGCAGCGACAGCAATTCCTACTGATGGTCAGGAGTCAAAAGCAGCCAGGTTATGGCATATGCGCTTGGGGCATGCTGGAGAAAAATCCTTAAAACTATTGATAGATCAAGGATTATTAAAAGGAGCTCAAGCTTGCAAATTAGATTTTTGTGAGCACTGTATCAAAGGGAAGAAAACAAGGGTGAAATTTGGTACAACATTCCATGATACTGAGGGTATTTTGGATTATGTTCACTCAGATGTGTGGGGGCCTTCTAAGACAACTTCATTAGGAGGTAAACACTATTATGTTTCCCTTGTTGATGATAGAGTTTGGGTGTATATGATGAAGACGAAGGATAAAGTGTTGGGAATTTTCCTGAAATGGAAAAAAATGGTGGAGACTCAAACAGGCAAAAGAGTCAAACGTCTTCGTACAGACAATGGCGGAGAATTCAAACATGATCCATTTCAAATGGTCTGTGAAAATGAAGGTATTTCTAGACACTTCACTGTCAGAAATACACCACAACAGAATGGAGTGGCAGAGAGAATGAATCGAACCTTACTGGAGAAGGTTCGGTGTATGCTATCCAATGCTGGGTTAGGCAAAGAATTTTGGGCTGAGGCTTTGGTATATACTTGTCACCTTATTAATCGTTTACCATCTACTACTATTGATGGTAAAACTCCATTGGAGAAATAGTTTGGAAAGCCTGCTACATATTATAATTCCTTACATGTGTTTGGTTCCACTGCATACTACTATGTTAAGGAGTCAAAGCTGGATACAAGGGCAAAGAAGGCAATATTTATGGGGATCACCTCTGGTGTGAAAGGCTATCGTCTTTGGTGTCCAGAAACAAAGCATTTGTCCATTAGAATTTTATTGGCTTTGGTGGCACAATTGGATTTGGAATTAGTTCAGATGAATGTAAAAACTGCATTTTTACACAGAGACTTGGAAGAGGAAATCTATATGTCTCAGTCAGATGGATTCAAAGTTGGAGGACAAGAAAAGATGGTGTGCAAATTGGACAAATCGCTATATGGATTGAAGCAATCTCCAAGGTAGTGGTACAAACGATTTGACAAGTTCATGATAGGGCAGAAGTACTCAAGGAGTAAATATGACCATTGTGTATACTTGCGCAATCTATAGGATGGATCCTATATATATCTTCTTCTTGTGTTGATGATATACTGATAGCTTCCAAGAGTCAAACAGAAATAGAGAAGTTAAAGGCTCAATTGAATAGGGAGTTTGAGATGAAGGATCTTAGTGAAGCAAAGAAGATTCTCGGCATGCAGATGTCCAGAGATCAGTGAAATTGGGGAGGCTTTGTTTGTCTCAGTAATGAATATTTGAGGAAGGTACTAAAATGTTTTGGCATAAATGAGAAGTCAAAACCAGATCAGTACACCACTTGCTCCTCATTTCAAAGCTTAGTGCTTCCATGTCACTAAAGAATGATGCAGAATGGGAATATATGGGCAAAGTACTGTATGCAAGTGTTGTTGGTAGCTTGATGTATGCAATGAGTTTGTTCAAGGCCCGATATTTCACAGTGCAGTTGCGGTTGTCAGCAGGTATATGCATGATCCTGGAAAGGAGCATTGGCAAGCTGTGAAATGGTTTCTACGGTATATTCTAAATACCTTAGATGTTAGATTAGTATTTAGTAGGATAATAAATATGGTCAGTTTGTAGTTGGATATTGTGATTCTGACTATGTCTGGTGATTTGGACAAGCGACGATCAACTACTTGTTATGTGTTTACTTTTGCAAAATCACCAGTCAGTTGGAAGTTTACCTTACAGTCAACAGTGGCTTTGTCTACTATAGAGGCAGAGTATATGGCCACAACAGAGGCTGTAAAGGAGGCAATTTGGCTTCAAGGGTTGCTTGGTGAATTAGGAATGGAACAGATGCACATCAAAGTGCATTGTGACATTCAGAGTGCTATTCATTTAGTAAAGAATCAGGTTTACCATGCAAGGACGAAGAACATTGATGTTCGATATCACTTTGTACGAGAGATTGTAGAAGAAGGTGGAGTCATAATCCAAAATATTTCGACCACTGAGAACCCTGCTGATATGCTGAC
The DNA here is from genome assembly GCA_033002965.1 of Piper betle. Classification (NCBI taxonomy): domain Eukaryota; kingdom Viridiplantae; phylum Streptophyta; class Magnoliopsida; order Piperales; family Piperaceae; genus Piper; species Piper betle. Next base: position 10,364 of record JAURVB010005539.1, read on the forward strand.
AAAAGTTGTAACTGCGGCCAAGTTTAAACATTGTTTAAACTTAGTCAATATTGTTGCAAATTGAAAGATGGAGGTAGCAAACACTACTAAAGATGGATTTGTGAGAGAATTGTATGGGACTTTGTCAAGGTGGAGAATTGTTGGTTGCCAAAATTAAATCCAACATCTAAAGTGTTGGGGGTTTGGGAGGAGTCCTCTCCTATAAAGAAGGCTCCTCCCCCTTGGTTCTAGACATCCCAAAATTCTTCTTCTTCTATTGGCAATTTGCTCCTCTCTTTCTTTTGAATATTTTCTTGTATTTTAGTAGTGTCCGAGGACGTAGGCATAATTTGCCGAACCTCGTTAAGTTCTGGTGTTCCTTTTGTCTATTTAATAGCTATTGTTGGGTATAGAAAATTCCCAAGAAAGTGTGGTGGGACACACCGGTCCACTTAAAAACCAACTCCTAGACAAAATTTTATCAAAACAAGTAATTTAAATAGCACAATAATTAATAACAATGGAAGCTGAATGGTGTTGAGATTTCTCTGTAAAATCTTTAGTGTCTGAGATTTCTTGTAAAATTTTTCGCTTTTGGTTCCGGCTAATTTTGTTGTTGCTGTAGAATTTTATTTGAAGGGGATGTGGATTGCTGTTTGAGATTTCTTGGTAAAATCTTCCACTCTTAGATCTGGCTAATTTTGTTGGATATGTGTATGCTTCTGATTAACTTCTCATCCGGTTTCACATTTTAGTTTCTTTTTGACAATGAACCAATTGTTTGAGAAGGTGGATTGAAGAAATTACCTTTCATCCTATTCTACATCTTAGCTTAACTTTGACAAGGATTGAAACTAATGCAGAATTAGCAATTGGTTTGATGGTTGCAGTGAAACAACTGATTGAGTAAATTGATACAAAGTTCAAACCGTTTGCTTGTTAACATTTTTGTGTGTGTCATTTTGTTGTTGTAGGATTTAAGTTTGGAAGGGAAGGATTGGTGTCAATATCTTTTGCAAATTTTACAGAGCAAAATCTTTGCCTTTGAGTTCTTGCTGATGAAGAAAAGTTGGATTGATCAGATTTGCTTCTTGTGATATTGTTATTACTTGTTAGGGAATTCCAATAATTTTTAGTGATTTGTGAATCCAATTATGTTATTTATGTTGTCAGTACGATAGAAGTAGACGAATTGCAGAGGGTCTTATTTATGGGAATTTATCAAATCATCATAGGTGTTTAATGTATGTGAAATTGTTCATTAGATTTAGGAGTGTAAATCTACACGGTAGTTAGATTAGGGAATTAGTGAGAATAAATTTCTAATTGTCCACTAGTTGGATCTTCGGGATGGTTAACTAATTTAATAACTTTAATTTTCCGTGGTAAAACACTCGAAGGAATATTTGCCACTTATCAGTGTGTGGCAAAGTGTTTTTTGACCTTTTTTTTCTACACACAAAGTTATACAAATAGTCTTTGTTCAAAATTGAAGACCGCGGCCAAAATTGGCCAACCATCATGGCAGCACGAGGTTCTGACCCTAAATTTTGCTATCATCTCCAATTGGAAAGCCCCAAATTTGGCTATATTTGAATAAATGTTGGTCAAATTGACAATGTTTCTAAGATATAATAATCTAATTTTGGAAAAACTTATAAATGAAAATAAAAACGAAAATCTAAAGGGACTAATTTAGTTAGAGGACCCAATTATTCAAAAATTATGAGTTACCATGACATAAACCAAATTATAAAAATTATTTCTCTCATCCTCAAACCATGGCTTAATAAATATACATATGTTGGGGAGTAGATTTATTTTATGTTGAAGTAGATAAGTGGGTTCGGTGGGACAGAGGACCCTTACCATGTAAAAACCGTGCGAGTAAAATAAAAATAAAATGTCACAAATAAGAAATAAACACATAAGATTTTTTTTTGTTGTTCTTTAGAATTCAACTCCTCTAAAACACTCCAAGGTGAGATTAGTACACACAATCAAGTAATTTTTTGTTCTTGTACAAATTGCAAAACTTAATGAGTTTTTTGCCATTTTAATTTGTCAGACTCTTAGTGTTGCACGTCTTTCCAAAGCTCAAAACTGATCTTTTTTAATGCTTAGATGTGAAAATGGACCTCACAATATCTACACTTTCACATTAAAATCAACAATAAAAAATTCATTTTCATGCTCTGAAATTTCGACATTAGTCTATCTCAGTTGAAATTTCATACTCACAAAATTTCCCAGTTATGTAAAATTGCTTAAATTTCTTTAAGCCAGTGGTCGCCCGGCGAGATTGGAAATATTCAAGCATGAGGAAGACCTAATACTCCAAGTTTTTTTTCCTCCACCACCGACTAATTTGTAGTCTCACTTGTTCATTTATTAATTTTTCAATGTCAAATAACCATTTAAATTATTTTCCCAATCTTTTGAACTTTCTTTGTGGTACATGGCTCCGTACCCATTTAATTAAATGTAGAGGAAAATCATTTTTCTCCTAATCGGACAAAGGGCTGCGAGTTTAACGGGAAGTGTATTAATATAGCATGTCTTGCTAGTTATGTTGTTACCATCCCTCTAAAATGCCCTATAAGATCTTTATAAATATAAATATGTTGGGGCGCGACGGATTTATTCCGTGATCACGCTTGAATACGCCTCTCCTCATATCGAGTTAGATAAGTGGGTTCGGTGGGAACCGAGGTGCCCTTATCACGCAAAGAAATTAAACGAGTAAAATAAAAATAAAATGCCACAAATAAGAAATAAACACATAAGATTTTTTACATGGTTCCCTTGGGTTCAACTCGAATTTTTAACTCACTCTAGGTGAGATTGATATTCACAATCTATCAATTTTCTCTTCTTATACAAATTACAAAACTTAGTGAATTTATTGTCATTTTAATTTGTCAACTCCTTGTGTTGCACATCTTCCAAAGCTCAAAACTGGTATTTGTGATGCTCCATTGTGAAAATGGACCTCACCACTATCTTCAGAACATCAAAATTATGTAAAATAGCAAATTTCACCTCAATATGAGGTTGGGAAGGGCCCTTTTTTAAACACGGAAATGAAGAGTTGCTCGACTAGACCGGGTCGGGTCAGCAAAACAGCTGATCCGTGCTCGGGCTGAAAGAGCTGGACCGGCTGGCGTACGCAGTTGCTGGACCGAGGCTGGGTGTGCCGGGTGGTCGACGGGGTGCCAGTAGCAGACGGGTCGTGAACAGAATTCGGGCAACCAGACACGGCAACCAGAATTCACAGCAACGGCAAGTGGCTTCAGCAGAACAGCCACTCAGCGGGCCTGACAAACCTGTTTAGGCGGATAGTGCAACACCGGAGTTAACAGCCATTGTGGCGGCGTTTCTGGCAGTGGTGGTCGATGGCGATTGCCTAGATCGACTGGTCTTGTGGAGGGGAGCTCAAAAACTGTGGTTTGGTGGACGGAGGTGAAGACAGAAGACGGGAATTCGCCGAAAACCTCTCGGCGATAGTGGTTATCTCTGGGACTTTGTGGCCATTTTCTGGCGATCCAGCGAGCTTTCACCAGCGTATCTTTGTTGGATACGACTCTAGATGGTGTAGGGAGTCAGCCGGTAGTATTTGGACAGGCATAGCCACTTTAGATCAGTTGGTCGAGGGCTCAATAAGTGGCGGCTTCCAACCAATTCTCAATTCGGCCGGGAGGTTTGCAGTGGCATTCCGCTTACAGTGGGCTACTCCGGCAGCTGTAATTGGTCAGGGATGATATACGGCGTAGTGGAAAGTAGACAGGTATCAAGGGTACAGCCGGAGACGGTAACGTTCGACCGGAGCACTCTCTGGAATATGATTGTTTTCTCTGCTATTCATTCTCCTTGCTACGAGCAATGCCTTCTCAAGCTCCGGCAGGGATCTTCTTGGCAAAATTTTGTCGACGGCTAGCTTCTCCGTCCTGGTGGAAAGGCATGGTTCAATAGATGGATGTGTGGGCTACAACCTAGACGTTCGGCCTTGGTCGACAGTGGCTATGATCGGCCTGTAATGAGCCCTGAAGATGCTGCTTTGTGTATGTGCAAATATCACCTCTTCTCCACGTTCTCAACGCCGGCAAGGGTGTGGGACAGCCTGGGTTGACTTGGTCTGATCCTAGACGAGGTCTACTTCAACTGGGTGTTGGCGAGGGTTGCCTGAAAAGCGTCTCTGGCGAGGGCTCCTCCCTTGGGCTTCTTGTCTCATGCACTGTGGTGTCACAACCTCGGCGGTCGCCAATAGCACTCCGATTTCTTTTCCTCTAGAGCCCCTCCTTTTAGGACCCCGAGCACCTATTTAACTCCTTGATTAGAGCCTTTCAATCCTTACCTATCCAACCTATCCTCCCTCTTATTTTCATTTTCTTCCTATCTCCTCCCTTTATTATTAAGCTGTCATGACCAAGTTACAAAGGGTAGGAGAATGAGGTCGATATGATTAGAAGAATTAAATATTTTATTAGATATTAAAAATATTTTTGCAATTAATATCTAATTTAATGCAAGTCAAAATAAAGTACTTTTTAATATATAACTAGAAAAAATGCACATGAAGAAATGAAAGTATAAATTAAAATGGTGATACAATATTTTTAAAATTATAAGGTACCCACACAACAAAAGTTCTCCAAATTGCTTGATCCCTTGGATTATGGTCTTCTCAATCCCCATATACATGGCTTGAAGCATTTCTTTGCAAAGGTTTGCTGGCTCTGCATTGCATGTCTTCGTTGATTTGGATGGTTTTATTGATTGGTATATAAATTGGTATATATATATATATATAATTTTCCACCTACTAGCTTGTAAATGAAGAAGAACAGGACCACCTCATAGCAATTTATTACCCCGAAGTCTACTCCACTTTCATTTTGAAAGACTCCCTTATAAGGAACATTTCCCGTGAGGTTATTGAATGACAAGTTAAGGAACTCCAACTATTTCAGTTCCTCGAGAAAGTTTGGAATGGGACCAGAAAGATTGTTTTGTGAAAGGTCAATTTCTGAAGGTTGTTTACATTTGCAAGAGACGCAGGAATATTCCTCAGAAGAAATCACCGTGTAGATAGACTCTCCAAGCTCATACAAGACCTAGGAATCTCGCCTGCCAATCTATTGTTGCTAATAGAATGAATCTCTAAATTCTTCAAATTTGAAATTTCTATGGGTAATGTTCAATTTAGAAAATTGTCAGAAATATTTAGAAAAATGATAAAGGAAGAAATTGTAAAAAGCCCTTTGGTTATGCTACGGTTAAGGCTGTTTTTGTTATTTGCAATGTATGTAGTTTGTTGCATTTCCCTATACTGGATGGTACAAATTAAGAAAGTTACTTCCATTGCAAATGGAAGGTGAAATTTTTCCACGAAGATTATTCACAAACAAGCCAAGTTCAGAAAGCATCCCAATACTTTGGTGGAATATTACTTGTCAAAGAGTTCTTTTGTATACCGAGGACTTGCAATCCCACCAAATTGCTAATATTTGTTGGCAGGTCACCATAAAATCTTTTAGCTGACAATTCTAGACATACTAATTTTGAAGAAAGAATGGATATGAATGACAGACGACCCGTAAAGAAGTTTCGATATAAACTCAGGTAAGCTAACTGAGAGCAATTTGCCAAAGAATCCAGAAAACTCAAATGGTCATCATTGCTAAGGTGATTATCCCCTAGCTCCAAGTTTGTGAGATATCCTCAAGTTCCCTATATTGGGGGGACTGAGCCACTTAATCTAGTTTTATTGATATATAACGTTTGAAGTCGTGCAGCATTGGACAAAAAACTGTAATAGAGCCTGCAAGGCGACTGTTGATGCAACAAAAAATTCAAAATTAGGCAAAGCCAGTGCCATGTTCATGGGAAGGTTTCCCTGAGTTGATTATCGCCAAGAGAACAACTTCTGAAAGAGGAAATGTTATAAACAGAATGGGGTATTGTTCCAAAGAGACTTTGAATATAGAATTAGTGCTTTTAAACCTTTAATTTTTCCCATGGAATGGGGAATTTGACCAGTTAGGTTGTTATATGCAAGACTTAGATATCGAAGAGTGTAGAGGTTACCCATCGAGGGTGGAATAATCCCATTAACGTTGCCGCGGCGGAGATTCATCATCAGAAGCTTTGGGAAGGTGGTGAGTTGAGCTTTAATTGGACCTCCTAAAAGCTGGTTTCTATCAAGATTAAAAACCCTCATATTTGAACAATGGGATATGTTTATAGAATCTGACCTGTGAGGGAGTTGTAACTCAGGTTTAAATCCTCAAGCCTGTGGAGGAGACGAAGCTAGGGGAGGAATTTGGTCAGTGGAACTTTGTTGTGATTCAAGTTGATCCTGCTTAGGAAGCTAAGGTTCGCAAGACATAGCAGAGAAGGTTCCTTCCAAGCCAAGACCATGCAGGTCTATGAGCCTCATGTTAGAACTTTAATAATTTAAACTAAAAAATAAACTTTATTATTCTTCAGTATCAAACCATCAAGTAATAAAATTGATAGTGGAAGCATATTCTGAATCAATAAAAGCAAAATGATTCTTTACCTCTATTTAGGTTTTGATCTTCCAAATTTAATACTAGTTTTCAAAATCAAACTTACTAGATGATGGGATGCCAAACGAAAACTTGACCATAACCTCTCTATTTATATCCTTAGTTTCATAATTTCAATTTGATCCACCATAAAAAAGAAATTACAAAAATGGTATCTACATATTGAATTCCACACCTTTATTTATGACCCATAAATACTTAACTTTAATATATCAATTAAATTTAGGCCAACCTTACATAACAGCATATGATACAATTCTAGATTCCATGTATATATGTATGTCCAACATCCAACAATCTCCCACTTGGACTATATATATATAGACAAAGATAATTGTATATCACCTTATGAGCTCCAAAATAACATATGCTATTATTTCAAAATAACAATCTTATCCATTAATTATTATTAATATAGGGTTAAGGTGGTTTTCGTTATATTTATCATAATTAAACCCATTTACGGTCACATATATTAACATAATTAAATGACATAGATCAAGTGTGGATGTGTAGCATGAAAATTACATGTAATTTGATATGAACATGCCTATTTTCAACTGGTCCAACTTAATAAGATCACCAAAATAAAGTAAAAGAGTGAAACATAAACCAAATACGATTACAAAACAAACTCCCACTAAAGTAGCATATTATTTAATGATAAAACACCTATATGAGCAACATGCTCATGAAAGACCTTAGGTTGTAAACTTTCAGTAAGTGGATCCGCAACCATGGAGTTTGTCCAATATGCTCTATAGAGACTTTACCGAAACTTTATCACTCTAAACTCTTCTTTCACAACAAGAAACTTGATCTCTATGGAGCTCATGTTGTTATTTGAATATGATACTATTGATTGATTGTCACATAATAACTTAAGCAGTCTTTCAATATTATCAACAATGCGCAGCCTGCGACAAAATTTTGCAGTCATATTCCCTGATTGAATGCTTCATAACATTCATCATATATAATACACATATAAATAATAAATAAATAAATAATAATGAATAAATAAATAAATAAAATAATAAATAAAGAAAAATAATTATAGCATCCAATCATGATAAGTCATGTGAGTATGCATCTAAACTAATATATGGGTTCTTGAATTACCAAAAACGGCAAAAAACGAGCTGAACCGGACCGAACTGAGCTAAACCAGACCGAGTCGAATGTGATGAGCAGACCTAATCTCGGTCAGATGAAAAATGGGTTGGGTTGACTGAGTGGACTGGCAGAAATGAACTGGATTGATGGACATGGACACGGACTCAAACTGGCGGACTCAACATGGCCAGTAGATGCGACATGGGTGGCAGACGTGACGTGGGTGGTGGACGCAGTCACTAGCAGACGGACCGAATGGAGGGCGACGGTGGCCGTTGCCCAAAAACGCAGGACAATGGCCTGACTAGGGTTGCCGTCGGTCGAGATCAACATGGGGCGTCAATGTGGAGGTGCTGGTGGTGACGATCGGGGTAAGTACAGCGTGCTGGGTACGATGACGTTGCCGACAGCAATTGCGGCCATGGTGGTAATCGTAGTTTGTCTCAAAAATGTAGATCTTAGCAAGATGAAATTGTGGGGGTGGTCGGATTGGCCAGTAGTGGCTCGCCGGTGCCAGAACATGGCTCGAACAGCGGCGACAATGGTGGAAGCCTGGCTGTGCAACTCTGTCACCAACGCTACTGTAGTGGTGCTTGTGGTCTTCAGAGATGACGCCACTTAGCAAGCCAGAGCCATGTGGCGGTCATGGGAGTGCCAGTGTGGTGGCCGAGGCTGCTGGCAGGAACTTCGCCAGCGGCGGGCTGAAGTGGAGGCAGCGGTAAGAGTGAATAACTCTGAAAAATGGGAGAAAAAACAATTGGAAATCACAGGTGTGAAGCATATAAGGTTGAGTGGGACAGGCTTCGGATCGTGCACACATGGCACAATCCAGATGTCCGATATCTTGTAGCTTAGTGGGGCCCACCGATGGATATATGCAATATTTATATGGGCAAAAAGCTCGAACCGAGTCTATGCAAAATCAGCAAAACCGTCTCAAATCCTAAAAGGCAACTCGATAGGCAGGAATCTAGGCAATAAAGGCAGATCGGGGCCCAAAACCCTAAACGCAATCGAGCTAGGCCTATAAGGACACAATCTGATGGTCTGAAATCCCTATGGTGAATACAATGAGATACCCCTAAAAAATTTCAAACACATACTAAACACTGCAACGATCTAGATCTAGGCCTAAAATTCTAGCTAACTCATAAAAAAATCATATGTATGTCTCAGTGTATAAACAAATAGTTTATACTCATCAATCATGAATAATAATAATAGTCATAGTTATACAATATAAGAATATATAATTAAATAAAAATAAATAATAAAATACAGGTAATGAATAAGTATATATATATATATATACACACACACACACACACACACAATTTAGTAAACATAATAAGACTAATATTCATAAGTAAATATAGTATTAATAATAACAAATAATAATGTAAACATTCATCATGTACGATAAACATATAAATAAAAATAAATAAACAAATAAATAAATAAATAATTATACAAAAATACTCATAACATTTAAATATTCTAAATAATGTGAACATGTATTTAAACTAATATAAGGGTTCATGAATTACCAAAAATGGTCCAAAAATGGTTAAATACGAGTTAAACATGATCGAACCGACTTGAACCAGACCGTGTCAAATGGGCTAAACCAACTTGGTTTGGGTTAACTTGAAAATGGGTTGGGTTGATTGAGTGGACATGAACTGGATTGGTGGACATGGACACGTGCATAGGACTAGCAGACTCGAGGATGGACTAGCAGGCTGGGGACGCAGGCAGTCTGACATCAAAGGCTACATAAGCAAACAAGCCAGATAGGGGGGGGTGCCTGTCCCCGAAAACATTGATGGAAGCGCTGCTGGGGTCACCACTGGTCGGGATCAATAGCCCTGGCGATGACAAAAATGGTGGATATTGCAACTAGTGGTGTGTAGCCGGTGGCTGGCCAAAAAACTGTCTGAAAGAGCTCATATCGTCACCGGGTGCAACAACGTCGCCAACAACAATCACAGGCGCAACGGTGGTCTTGGGTTGTCGCAAAATGGAGATCTTGACAAGATGAAGCTTTTAGGGTAGTCGGCTTCATTGGAGGACAGCGTCGGCGCCTGAAAATGGATCAAAAGGGTGGCAGTGGTGACAAAAATCAACAACAAAAATGCCGTCGGCTGGCGGCGCCGGTGGCGATCATGGGTGGCAATTGATATCCGGCCGTGCCGAGGCCGAGGTGGAAACTCGTTGGAAGTGAGCCAAAGTGGCGGCAACGCTAAAGGGTGTATATTCTGAAATCGTGAAAAATCTCTCGAAATATAACGTGGTGAAGCCAAGGCTGACGTGGACAGCTCAAATTTTGCCACGTAGTGTGATCTTAATGTCCGACAACTCGTGGTCTAGTGGGACCCACCGATGGGTATATTCAATATACATATGGATGGAAAACACCATTCATAGTAGAAACTGGCTCGGGTCCTAAAAGTGACTCTATAGGCGGGAATCAAGACAAGAAGGTTAAATGGGCCTCGAACCTTGAACTCAATCAAGCTGGGCCCACAGAAGCACAATCGAGTGATCCGAAATTCCTATGCTACATGCGAATGAAATACTCGAGAAATCCCTAATAGATGCTAAACATTGCAACGGCCTAGATCTAGGCCTAAAATCCGGCTTGCACATAAAAATCATATGTATACCTCGTGTATACACAGATAACTCATGCTCTATTATATCATAACTGAAACTATTATATGCATTTCGGACATACTCAGCCTCCATAACAAGCTCATATGGCCATCTAGGCCTCATACTCATATTCTTAAAATTCATATGGCACTATCTTGGCTCGAACCAACTCAAGACTAGCATGAACTGGGGCAACCACAGCAGGAAAACCCTAGCCCAAAGTTAGGGTTTTACATCGGGGCTTGGACTAACTTGTACAAACGAAGTTATACCTGCATACCCTGGAGTATTTTGTTTGCAAAATAGAGAAAATATAGTTAGTTACACAAAAGCAAGCAAATTATCATGATATTATATCATAAGGCACAGGCTGACATGGGTCACAGCACAAGTCATAAGGCCAAGCATAGCTACATCATCACAACATGATCTATAGCCTCATGACATCAACACTCGATAAGTCATACATATCAAGCAAATAACAAAGTTTCCAAAGGACACAAAGCACAAATAGTTCAAAGCCCACAACACTAAAGGTGCTGGCCCAACATCCACCAAAGTCCATGTGATCTATGCAGCTACACTTACCAATGTCAAGCCGTGCTTACCTACATATAGTAGAAAATGCATCAGCAATGGGTGCCACTAAGTCCCAAATAACCATTAGGGAAAATCTCAATCCTAGGAAATGGATAAAATAATCATCCACGAGAAAACTTGGAGCGAAACTGCAACTTCTCTACAACACACTGATCATAAATAAATGACTAATAGGGGCCTAATCATGACTACTCGACAATCCATACACATGGACCAGATACTAGCTCACAGTAAGATACAGGTAATACTAGCTAATAATTACTGAAGTAAAGCACGATCTAGATATACTCGACGGAGGCAAACAGGATGAATATTGCTGAAATATATTCTACTAGTAGGTAGTAAATTGATATTGTATATATTTAGACTGTCACTGGGCACAAAAAGTGGGTACCGACTAAGCCCTTCGGTGATGTCACACATCTCATCCATCTCATGCATAAGTCAAAATCCGAAAACGTAATACATGGATCAAGTCTGGGCATGGAGATGATATATAGCGCTAAAGTGTGACTTTGAACCAGATGTTATAATCTTTTGAAAAACTCATCACAGGATCTCATTCTTCAAGTTTTACCAATCCGATAGATTGTTCAAATGACCCGTAGGTAGTGGGATCTAATCAAACATCAATAACCACGTAGTTCGAAGTAAATCAAATCAACATGAGCTAACCACAAGAGAGTCTTGGTAGACCTTAAAAGAACTCGTCGTCCTATTGCCACAAGCCCAATTCCGAGTGGCCTAGCGATGCAGATAACCACATTCTTCTTTATGATGAATGCGTGCAATGCAAGAATAGTCATAGAGGCCAGCAAGGATGGCATGGCATCCAAAAGGAAATTAAATAAGTACACGCTGATATGATCTTATTTGATAAATCCATTCATACGTGAATTCTAAATATAGTGCAATAACTTACCATGTTAAAAACACCATGTGCTAAAAATCATGTGATGTCAGTATATTAGGAACATAAATTGGGCTTACACCCAAGCAAATAATGACTTTTTATTAATTAAATCTTTTATCATTTAATAAATTAATTAATGTTATTGTAAAATTAATTAAGATCACACAATGGGCTCATTTTGCATTGCACACGCAAAAAATTACATTATTATGTTATTTTTTTGATTAATTAATAGTTAGCATGCAATTCGAGGCAACTCTAACACAACCCGATTTTATAAAGTTTACATCTTTTTATTATTATAATTTTGACGAGGTGATTTAGGAAGCGTTTTACCTCACACAATCAACAAACACATAATATGCAATCGCAAAAAATAATAAAATTGCAAACTTTATAAAAAATTTTTTTTATAATGATCTAATATGAAAAATTGATCAACGAATATGCTAAAAATGTATCAAATAATATACTAAAAATGTAACAAATAATATACTAAAAATTACATTTTTATGATGATCTGATGTTGAACCTCAACTACTATATTAGGTCTCTGCACTTGGTTAGGTATTTGGATGTGGGACTAATTGTTTGGGTGTCTTTAAATTTTCTATACGCAGCTCATGAGCCTAGTGTGGGCTCGTGTACAACTTACCATTCAATGCTAATTATTTAACTATTTGTAAATCCGCACTCACCTCATGAGCCTGGTATGCACAGTTCATCGTCCAATGCGATCCCGAGATAGCACTCATGTTATTTCTAACGATATGATCCAAGTCCAAACGAATAGACCTAATCATTATTTCAAAAGTCGTAAACTGAAATTGAAGATCATAGGTAAATTTTCACTAATATAGTGGATCTTATCACCCCAGCACACAACTGAACGAAAGGGCATAT